>BSBM01000205.1:35630000-35762500 GCA_027924585.1 Larix kaempferi
GTCTAATAACCCCTAAAATATAACCTCAGGGCCAACCCCCACATGGTGGGTCTAATAACCCTAGTTAACACAAACTCCTGTAGGAATAAACATCTCCAGATACATGATAGGGTTACCTCGGAGGGATGAAACATCTCCGGAATAATAAAGTACAAATATAATATTCTTAGAAGTTACAATATTCAACATGGGCATGATCTATAAATAAGGGCATGTTGTATGGGAAAGGGTAAGAAATCTCTCATAGAGTTATTCATTATTGAGCATTGTTAGAACCTTTCGAGTTTGAAGCTATTGTAAAGGCTCTGCAGCTGAGTGCGCAAAGACCTATCTGAGAGAGAAGAGAGTCTACAGATGAGTGCACAGACTAAGAGCAGTTGTACCCTTCCCCAAAAGATCAATATTAACAACCATTCTTGTGGACGTAGTCTCGATCCTAGGGGTGAACCACATTAAATTAATGTGTTGTGTGATTATTTGAGTTTGTATGTGTTCATTTTCCTTTTATGGATGCTTGATGCCGCAGTTATCTGTTATGTGATTGTTTTTATATGTATTCACTGCAAGGATGATGGGAATAATATGTTAAGTAATACATGTGTGGATGAATGTTATGTATTCGACACTTCTAATCTTTTGGATGTATGAATCTATTGGATAGTCACATAGTTGAACACTAAATTGAAGCGCAACGTTGGAGCACGCCGTGTCGTATGTTTTATTCATTTGCATGCAACATAACATTAATAATCTAAGTGTCTTGAATGGATAAAGATCATCAAGTCTTTGAATGAAGTTGAACAAGTCTTGAGTAGATGTGTGGTCTAGTTGACATGCTGAACCATCGAGAGTTGCTGCGAGGTAAGTTGTTGATAGCTTAGTGTCGCGACGCAAGAAGTTTTCCATACTGCATAGTCCTTGGATGCATTGGTTTTGAAAGCAACTCGGCTTGCCGAAGTATCTGACGCGAAGTAGAGACTTCGCGTAGTTTCCTATCCATGGCAAGAGTCCTTTACTGCGCTATCCGTCAGTTCTGTTACACTCGCATCACCAGGTTGTGGAAACTTGATTCTACAACCAACCCCTTAGCTTCACCTCGGGTGAGACCTCAGGATGCATGTAGTCTGTTGCCAAAAGGGGCGGTGAATAGGACTTTTGTTGGTTCCCTGAACCGTGAAGTTCCCGGGTCTACAATAGAAACCTCTGGCCTAGTTATATACGCCAACAAATGGTTCCGTTGCTCGACTAAGACTAGTGATGCGATAGTGTGATCGGAAAGTAATGTGCGACGAAGAATACCAGTTCCCGTTGGGTTCAGACCATTGGCATCCCGAGAAGAAAGAGATCTGGGATTGGTGCGACAAGATTGCAAGTGATTTTGAAAAGAAAGAGAACAAACACCCGCGTCTTACCGACATGCAGTGGTTGAACAGATACTTGTGGAAAGAGATTCACGAGATATTTTGGGATTCATTTGGAAATGAGTTGCATGAGTGGATCTCGTGACTCACAGAAAGGAAAACCTATTTTCAAGGGGGAGTACCTATAGAGTGGACTCCAAATCTCACGGCAGAGCTCAAAGCAAAAGACAGCCCACTGACGCGAGCAGTCGACTTTTGGGTTGATAGCATACTTGAAGGATTTGTAACAGAATTTGCTGTAGACATGCTGAATTCCTACAGTCAAGCAAAAGCATACTTTTTCGAAGGATTCAGAGGTAAGTTCCTGAACAATATCATTCTATAGATTAAAATGCTTTTAGCTGAGAAAGGAATTTTAAGAATGCAGTAAAGTTTTTGAATCTTTCATGGTCAATAGCATTTATAGTGATTCTGACGAAGAGACACATAATCTGAGAAGTGGAAAGAGATATAAATTTAATAAAGAA
Organism: Larix kaempferi; assembly: GCA_027924585.1. Taxonomy (NCBI): domain Eukaryota; kingdom Viridiplantae; phylum Streptophyta; class Pinopsida; order Pinales; family Pinaceae; genus Larix; species Larix kaempferi. The sequence continues at coordinate 35,631,889 of BSBM01000205.1, forward strand.
AAGAATCCCAGAGGACCTGGACTCTGCATGAATACCGAACTCCCATGTGACCTTAACAATTAGACTGGACCATTATCAGCCACCATCCATCCTATCACACCTCAGAACCCACCGGTTGGAGAAACCGCGCCACCCCTATCTCCGAACCAACCTGCGGTAAGTGCAACACAACCTAGTCCATAGAACATCAATACTGGTAACACCGCAGGAGTAGGTGGTCAGACCATTCTGACTCAGAATATTCCAGTTCAGAACACCCAACCTCAGAATATTCCATAGAGTAGTATTCCTAGCGCTATTCTGAATACCACATTTATCTTTTCTGCTTAGAACCCCGCGCAGATTGTTAGCACTACTCAGCGTGCTGCACAACCAGGAAGGAGAATGACAGATAATGATATAAAACTACCAATATTCAAAGGAAGGGGTCTAGAAGGCCCTAATCAGCATTGGTTTCTATGTGAAGCCATATGGAGTGTAAAATAAGTTCAGGATGATGCTGTGAAGAGAGCGTTGCTCATCACTACACTTAGGGACTATGCCTTGCATTGGTTTATGAAATATTCTCAGGCATAGCCGAGAACCCTAATAGAAATTAATTCTGTTCTTGCAGCAGAGTTTAAGAAGCCAAAATCAGAGTCGCAGTGCATAACAGAATTAAAGGAAATCAAGCAAAAACCTACTGAAACGGTCTGGAAATTTGACCAAAAATTTAAGACATTGTTGGATCAAATGATATTTGAGATAGCTCCGCAATAGCATAAGGAGTGGTTTATCGCTACGCTATTTCCCCACATCAAACAACCATTGATGCAACAGAAGGTTGCCTTGCAGGAAGAGGCCTTAGAAATCGCAATGAAGCTGGAGGCTTCACCGATTGGAAAGAGTAGTTCTGGGATGTCACATATCCAAAACGAGTTGACCACCTTGACGTTAGAATTGCAAGGTATGAAGAATGGAAAAGAACAGAGATATGAACCGAGACACGATGTCTAGTGCACATGATGCAAAGGAGAGGGCCACACCAGAGAACATTTCCCTCTATTTTCAGATTATCTTGACAGTGGCGCACTGAACCCAATGAATATGAATCACAATCAAGTGTTGTGGTGTGAAATCTATAGAAGCAGAGGACACCGACCTGAGGATTGTTACCTAATACAAAAATGTGTAAAAACACCAAAAAAATTATATTGTAATTTATGTAAATTAGTTGGACATGATGAATCCAATTGTCATGCATATGAGCTCATGAATGAAAGAAATCGCGATATGGAAGCAATGCGAGGTGTTGGAATGTACCGCATTCAAGAAGAAAATCAGCCAAAACAAGAGAACACCCACTATGATCAGGGTGGATATAGAGGCCGTGGTGGTGGATACCGCGGGAGAGGAAGAGGCCTGGTGCAAGGAAGAGGCAGCGGCTAGGTAATTTTCTATAACTGTGGCCAGCCAGGTCATGTATCTAGAAATTGTACCAACCCATGCACTACCTGTAATTATTGTAAATCATTTGAGCATGTTATTGAAGATTATCCTATGCTTGAGGTAGAAATGCAGAAATGAAGGAGAACATAACCACCGAATCCCAACATTCAGTTAATCACAGTAGAGAGAAGAAATGCAGATCCAAGTGTAAATGTGGTAATGCGCAGTGGCGCTGATACAGGATGAGATGGAGGCACAGAAGCTTCGACCTCTGGAGCACATGATCCAAGGAAAAATCCTGGTGAGCCAGTATGGATTAGAAAAGTTCCCGGGAAAGCAGCGCATTTGGACTTATAGAAAAATAAGGGAGCATTCGAGGAAGCGCAGGACATGTTCAGAACTCTGCCACCCGGCTCCCTGAGAACGCAGTTGTGTAGCAAAATACCGCAAAGACAGGATATGCCAGCGGCATATGATCAGATGAGTGCTGCGGCAGATATAGGTACCTCTATTGTGTAGTTCCTACGAAGCTGCATGAATTTATTGAAGAGCGCAGATGCTTTCATGGAATTTGAAAAGCTACTGAGGTAGTATGAGCCAAATATTGAGAAGGGGGCTTCCCACGGTGCAGTCCATAATATCAGGAGTCCTAAAAGAGCAGGAAGGGAAATGAGACTCACTGCACATATTGGGGACTATGAGATGGATGAGATCATTCTCGATCTGGGATCCGAATTAAATGTCTTGACCAAGAAAACATGGCATAAGATGGGAAAACCAAAGTTACATTGGTCACCTCTACAGTTAAGAATGGCCAACTAAGGGATAGTTATACCTTTGGGGAGGTTACCAAACACCATTGTTGACATTGATGGAGTGCGCAGCTATGCAGATTTTGAAGTGATTGAAATCGTGGATGATAACCATCCTTATCCAACACTGTTGGGTATCGATTGAGCAATGACTAATTCTACCATTATTGATTTGAAAACTATGAAGGTGATATTTGAAGGCAATGATATTAGGGTCATCGTGCCATTGGACCCTTCCCAGGGTGAACGATATGTTGAACCGATTCAAGAGGAATCTAGAGCCCAAGACTTGGACCGTATTTACAAGATGACAACCAATATTGCTGATTACATTAATCCAACTACGGATGGAAGACTCAGTTGGTGCTGTGACAGCTCTTGCATTTCAGACTCTGATGCAGGACTGGAAAACTGGCAAAGCAGATTACACGAAGTATCTGCTAGGAAATGCATGTGGATCATGAAGTCACTCCGCTAGATTGGAGAAGAGGTAACTCCAATCCCTACCTTTGATGGTTTATCTAATGTTTATTGTTTTATCAAAGAATATACTGCAGCAGTTGCGGATGAATACCGCGTCTCAGCATTAGACATGGCATTGCACGATATACCTTCCATATGGTGGGTTGTGCATAAAAAGACACTGACATCATGGGATCATTGTAGAATTAAGATGCAAATCAGGTTTGCTGAGAAGTTTACACTATCTTTCAAAAAATATAATCGTCAAACAGATCCAAGGGATCATATTGAAGCTTGTGTACAAGCTTAGGTAGAAACGCCACGGACAGAATGGGTGCATATGTTTGTGCATATGTTGGAGGAACCGATTCCAAAGAAGTGGTACCTAGACCTAGAGTTGCGGAGAGGCACAGTAGACTAGTCTGTCCTAACGGCGATCTTCCAGCAGGATTTCAGTTTCGAAGATGAACATCCAAGCATCAATGATGCATTGCAGGTACTTAAGGAAAAAATATTCAGACCAGACTACACGCAGGGAGATATGACCCTAGAAGAATTCTTTGGTGCAGAAAGCATACCTGTGCATCTACAGCCAGAATGGGAGGAGCAGCTAGAACATGCTCTTGATTTTTATCACATTGCCGAAGAATGCGAGGATAAAGTAGACAGTGATGAGGAGGACCCACACAACATCTAGATACATGAGTCTGAGGGATCACGTGAGGTGGAAGGACCTCCACTGGAAATTCCATATATAAGTGGACCGATGAAAACAAGAAAAGTGAACATTGGCACCAGCGAAGAGCCAAAGTTCATAGATATTGGAGATTATTGGGATGAAGATACAGTTGAAGAGGTCGTGGCAATATTATAGGAATATAGAGAATTATTCCCAGTCAAGTTCACATAGATGAAAGGTATTTTGGGAGACTTAGGAGTGATGAAAATTCCTCTTAAGCCTGGTGCGAACCCTGTGAATCAAAGACTGTATAGACTAAACCCACGCTATAAAGAACAAGTTAAGGCAGAACTTGATAAGATGCTCGATGCAAGTATCATTCAGCCAGTTGAAAAATCTGAGTGGATAATCCCGATGGTTATCCAGGATAAGAAAATGAAGGGTGAGATCAGGATTTGTGTGGTCTCAGAAAGTTGAATGATGCTTTGATGCATGACCCATTTCCTACACCTTTTACAGATGAATTGCTAGACAATGTTGGAGGGAATGAGGCGTATTCTTTTACTAATGGATTTTCAAGATACCATCAGATCAGGATTGATCGCACAGACAGGCATAAGATGACTTTTGCTATAGAATGGGGGTCTTTCCAATACTTAGTGATGCCCTTTGGTCTAAAGAACGCACCTTCCGTATTTTCTCAAATGGTTGTCGCAGCATTTAAAGACTTCATACATAAGTTTTTAGAGGTTTATTTTGATGATTGGACCATTTTTGGTTTACTAAAGAACCATGCCGCGAACCTCAGGATGATGTTGGAAAAGTGTAGACAACATCAAATTTCATTGAATCTGAAGAAGTGTGTTTTCTATTTTCCTTATGGAATCTTGTTGGGACATATCGTGTGCAAACAAAGCTTGATGGTTGATCCTGCGAAGATCACATTCATTGTAAACTTGCCTACACAAAATTCAGTCAAGCAGTTGCGCACTACATTGGCGCATATTGGCTATTACAGGGAATTCAAAAAAGGGTATGCACTGATAACTGCAGCTATGGAGAAGCTGCTAAAGAAAGATGCGTCGTTCATCTGGAACAAAGAATGCGAACAAGGGTTTGACACACTGAAAGAAAAGATGGTCACTGCGCCGATCCTAGTTTTTCTAGTCTGGGAGAAGCCATTTCATGTCCATGTTGATGCTTCATGTATAGCATTTGGACATTGTTCTTTCTTAGCCAAGAGAGGGAGGTATTGATCATCCCATTGCATTTTCCAGTAGAAAGTTGTCATCTGCCGAGAATAATTACACCACTACTGAAAGAGAAGGACTCGCAATGGTCTATGCGCTGCAGAAGTTCAGACATTACTTGCTTGGTGCGCATTTTTCCATGTTCACTGACCATTCTTCTTTGAAATACCTAGTCAATAAGCCAGTGTTAGGGGGGCGCATATGCAGATGGTTACTATTCTTTCAAGAGTATGATTTTGAAATTATTATTAAGCCAAGAAGGTTGAATTTAGGACCTGATCATCTATCAAGGATTAAGTTAGGAGAAGAGCCGACAAATATGGAAGACAATCTTGTTGATGCGCAGTTGTTCGCTATACAGGTTGCTGATGATTATTATAAGGACATCATTGACTTTTTGACTACTGGGTTCACACCCACAGAGTTCACTACGCAGCAAAAGAAGCAGCTGGTAGTGCGCATAGCGGACTTCACTATAATCGTAGGTCAGTTGTACCAGCTGGGACTGGATGAAGTACTGCACTGATGTGTACTAGAGCACGAGAAACTATTCATATTGGCTGATGCACATCTAGGAGTCTCAGGAGGTCATTACGTAGGAAGAGCTACTGCACAGAAGATATTGCGCACAGGGCTATGGTGTCCTACAATTCATAAAGACTCAAAGGAACATTGCTAGAGTTGCGATGTTTGTCAAAGGACAGGAAAGCCATCACAAAGAGATGAAATGCCATTAAATCCACAATTGACGTTGCAGGATTTTGAGAAATGGGCCATTGATTTTGTGGGTCCTATTAACCCACCAGGTAAAAGAATTGGTGCAAGGTACATTATTACTGCAACTTATTACCTCACTGTTGGTTATGGAGCCAGATCTTCTAGTCTCATAGATGATATTGTGTCAGCCATGTTTGTACCCCAGTTTTATATGATATGTAGGTGGACTGTACAGTCACCCCAACGGGGGGACATCGCCCCCCCACGACGTTCCAGGGGGGGCCATCCCCCCTGGCTGGGGGATCCGGGGGCCAGCGGTCCCCCGGTGGGGGTTTAGGGGCAGCGCCCCTAAGAAATGGGGGTTCTGGGGCAACACCCCCGAAGAAAATTTTTGGGGTTGTTTTTGCCAGTTGTTTTGTGGGCCCATGGTTTTGGGTATCAAGTGGTATTTTCCCATTGTATTTCCCTTATAAAATAAAGACATTGTAATACGGCTAGGGAGGATGATGTATTAGGTTTTATGCATTGTAAAGATCTCTGAGATCAGGAGAGAGACTGTGAAACAGAGAAGAGGAAGTGCAGCGGTTGTGCTGCAGGTTGTATCCCTTCACCTTGCTGGATGGTAATAATAATAAGGACTGGAAAATTCATTGTGGATGTAGCCCAAGTTGGGTGAACCACGATATATCTGCGTCTCTCTTGTAATGTGTATGTGTGAGTATATTTGCATTTATGTTTATTGTTATTGCTCTACGATCCTGTTTTTTCTAACAATTGGTATCAAAGCCAAAGGTCTATTTGGCAGTTAAACCCGCAGGAAGCTAGGGTTTCTGGTTCAAGTGGGAGTAATGGCAGAAGAAGGAAAGTTTAAGGTCGACAAGTTTAACGGCCAAAACTTCGGGTTATGGAAGATGCAAATGGAGGACTATCTGTACCAGAAGGATCTATTCCTACCATTGGGAGGGAAAGCAAAGCAGCCAATGGCTATGAAGGACGAAGAATGGGAGGTTCTTGATAGAAAGGCTCTGGGAACAATACGATTGAGCCTCGCTTCGTCAGTGGCTTTCAATATCTCAAAAGAAACGACAACAGAGGGTTTGATGAGCACATTGGGTAAGCTGTATGAAAAACCCTCGGCCTCCAACAAGGTATTTCTAATGAAGCGTTTGTTTAATATGAAGATGTCTGAAGGTGGATCTGTTACTGATCATTTAAATGAGTTTAATACGGTTACAAATCAGCTAAGTTCTGTAAGTGTGAACTTTGATGATGAGGTTAGGGCTATTCTAATCTTATGTTCATTGCCAGAAAGCTAGAATAGCTTGGTCATGGTTGTAAGTAACTCTGTCTCTGGTTCAAACACCTTGAAATTTGATGATGTTATTGGTGTTATTCTTAGCGAGGAAATGTGAAGAAAAAGCACAGGTGAGACATCAGGTAATGCGTTGACCATGGAGAGCAGGGGAAGACAAAAGGAGAGAGGAAAGAGCCAAGGTAATCGTGGAAAGCCTAAAATGGGCAGATCCAAGTCCAAACTGGGAAAGATAGAGTGCTAGAACTATGGAAAGAAAGGACATCTGAAGAAAGACTGCAAATCTCTAAAGAAGAAAGGAGATGCACAGAAGGAAACTACCCAGGAAGCAAATGTAGCAGGTGATGTGTTATAAGATGCTTTGATTCTTGCATTAGATAATACTAGTGATTATTGGGGAGTAGATTCATGAGCTTCATGTCATGCTACACCCCATAGGAAATACTTTCATGAGTATGTTCCTGGCGACTTTGGACATGTTTTATTGGGTGATGATGAGCCATGTAAAATTGTTGGAATGGGTAAGGTATGGATAAAAGTTAAGAATGGAACTGATTGGTTGTTGAAATAAGTTAGGCATATTCCTGCTATGAAAAGAAATCTAATCTCAACATGGCAGTTGGGAGATGGCGGCTGTCTATCTACGTTCGGAGAAAAGTGGTGGAAGATCACTAAAGGATCAATGGTGATAGCAAAAGGAGACAGAGTAGGTACGTTGTATTTATGTCCTCATAATACTGACCATTCTATCTCTTTAGCTTCCACAGGAACAGATACAACATTGTGGCATCATAGGCTTGGCCACATGAGTGAGAAGGGGATGCAGATTCTCCACTCAAGGAAGTTGCTATTGGATTTGAAGCAGGTAAGTTTGGAATTCTGTGAAAACTGTGTTTATGGAAAACAGAAGAGAGTCAGATTTCTCAGGGTTGGGAAACAGAAGAAGAATGAAAAATTAGAGCTTGTGCATACAGATGTATGGGGACAAGCTCAGGTACAATATCTTGGTGGCTCTCATTATTATGTTACATTTATTGATGATGCAACTAGAAAAAACTTGGGTTTATTGCATTAGACAGAAATCTGATGTGTTTGCTACGTTTAAGAAGTGGAAAGCTTTGGTTGAGAATGAGACTGGAAAAAGATTGAAGTGTCTCAGATCTGATAATGGAGGTGAGTACTGCGGCAAGGAGTTTGATAGTTACTGTTCATACCATGGGATTCGTAGAGAGAAGACAGTCCTAGGAACACCACAGAAAAATGGTGTGTCAGAAAGGATGAATAGAACGATCATGGAGCGTGCAAGGTGTATGAGACTGCATGTAGGGTTTCCCTTACAGCTTTGGGAAGATGCTGTAAATACTGCTGTTTATTTAATAAACAGAGGACCTTCAAGTGCTTTGGATGGTGGTATTCCAGAGGAAGCATGGACAGATAAAAAGTTAAACTACTCATTTCTGAGAACGTTTGGTTATGAAGCATTTGTCCATATTGATAAAGAAAATAGAACAAAGCTTGAAGCTAAATCCAAGAAATGTACCTTTATTGGATGTGGGGTTGATGAATTTGGTTATCGTTTATGGGATTATGAAAATAACAAAATCATCAGGAGTAGAGATGTGATATTCAATGAAAAGGTCATGTATAAAGATCAGTTGCAGGGAAAGAAATAGGAAAAGGAAAACACAGAGTACATAGTGTTTGATGAAATTAAAGAAAATGAAGTTTCGAAGGTGCCAGAAAATCAAGAGCAGCAACAAGTACCTGAAACTCCTGCAACTGTAAGAAGATCTACTAGGTTAAGTAGACTCCCTAAATGATACTCTCCTTCAATGTATTATTTATTGATGACTGATTCTGGTGAACCAGAATGTTATGAAGAAGTAATGTAGGTGGAAACTAGAAAGAAGTGGGAGCAAGGCATGAATGAGGAGATGGACTCATTGGTAGGAAACCAGACTTGGGATTTGGTTCAGTTGCCTGCTGGTAAAAGAGCATTGCAAAACAAATGGATTTACAAGTTGAAGGAACAAGAAGGAGGTAAGAAGCGGTACAAGGCCAGACTTGTTGTAAAGGGCTTTGCACAGAATAAAGGTATAGATTTTGAGGAAATATTTTCTCCCGTTGTTAAGATGACTTCAATTAGGACTATCTTAAGTCTAGTGGCGGTAGAAGATTTGCATCTTGAATAGTTAGATGTAAAAACAGGCTTCCTCCATGGGGATTTGGAGGAAGAAATATATATGCAGCAGCCACAAGGGTATGAGGTCAAAGGTAAGGAGGATCTGGTATGCAGGTTGAAAAAGAGCTTGTATGGCTTGAAGCAATCTCTAAGGCAGTGGTATCTAAAGTTTGACAGGTTTATGACAGAACAAAGTTATAGTAGATGTCATTCTGACCACTGTGTTTATTTCAAGAAGCTAGACAATGGAAGATATATTATCTTGTTATTGTATGTGGATGACATGCTTGTTGCAGGGTCTAACATGCAGGAGATAAATGTACTCAAAAGGAAGCTGGATAATTCATTTGTGATGAAGGATTTGGGTGCTGCAAAGCAAATCCTTGGTATGAGAATAACGAGAGACAGGAAAAATCACAAATTGACATTGTCTCAAAGTGAGTACATACAAAAGGTGTTAGAGAGGTTCAGAATGTAGAATGCAAAACCTGTAAGTACACCTTTGGCTAGCCATTTCAGTCTAAGTAAGGAAATGTGTCCCAATACACAAGAAGAGACAGATTACATGTCCAAGATTCCCTATCAATCAACAGTTGGCAGCTTGATGTATGCCATGGTCTACACAAGACCAGATATTGCACATGCAGTGGGAGTTGTGAGCAGATATATGAACAATCCAGGTAAAGAACATTGGAAGGAAGTACAGTGGATTCTCAGGTATTTGAGAGGTACTACCACTGAGGCATTATGTTTTGGAGGTTCAAACACTATTCTACAGGGATATGTTGATGCAGATATGGCAGGTGACAAGGATAGCAGGAAGAGCACCACAGGGTATGTGTTTACTGTAGGTGGAACAGCAGTAAGCTGGATTTCAAAACTACAGAAGGTTGTTGCACTTTCAACAACAGAAGCATAGTATGTTGCCATTACAGAGGCTAGTAAAGAGATTATTTGGTTGCAGAGGTTTATGGAGGAAGTGGGTAAGAAGCAAAAGGATAGCAGATTGTATAGTGACAGCCAGAGTGCCATTCACCTTGCAAAGAACTCAGCATTCCATTCCAGGACTAAACATATACAGCTCAAGTACCATTTCATACGCTCTGTTATGGAAGATGAACTGTTAAAGCTGGAAAAGATATATACTAGCCAGAATCCTGCAGACATGTTCACAAAGGTAGTGACCAGAGAGAAACTGAGTTCATGCTCGATTTCAGTTGGCCTTCTAGCATGAAGGTGAAGAGGAGAAATTTGCCAAGTCCAAGTCTAGCAAGTGCAGCAGCGGTGGAGTTGCTGCAATCAGTCTCCAAGTGCGAGATTGTTGGTTGTGGAGCCAGATCTTCTAGTCTCATAGATGATATTGTATCAGCCATGTTTGTACCCCAGTTTTATATGATATGTAGGTGGACTGTACAATCACCCCAGTGGGGGGGCATCGCCCCCCCACGGGGTTCTAGGGGGGACCATCTCCCTTGGCTGGGGGGTCCGGGGACCAGCGGTCCCCCGTCGGGGGTTCGGGCGCAACGCCTCCGAAGAAAATTTTTGGGGTTGTTTTTGCCAGTTGTTTTGTGGGCCCATGGTTTTGGGTATCACGTGGTATTTTTCCATTGTATTTCCCTTATAAAATAAAGACATTGTAATACAGCTAGGGAGGATGATGTATTAGGTTTTATGCATTGTAAAGATCTCTGAGATCAGGAGAGAGACTGTGAAATAGAGAAGAGGAAGTGCAGCGGTTGTTCTGCAGGTTGTATCCCTTCACCTTGCTGGACGGTAATAATAATAAGGACTCGCAAATTCAGTGTGGACGTAGCCCAAGTTGGGTGAACCATGATATATCTGTGTCTCTCTTGTAATGTGTATGTGTGATTATATTTGCATTTCTGTTTATTCTTATTGCTCTGCAATCCTATTTTTTCTAACACTCACAAGATGGGCAGAAGCAAAGCCAGTGAAAGACTGTAGCGCAGCTACAGCCGTAGAGTTTGTATATGAGAACATCCTGACAAGGTTCGGATGCCCGAAGATTTTGATCAGTGATCAAGGAACTCATTTTCTGAATAAGACCATTGAAGCTTTGACTAAAGAGTCCCACGTTCACCATCATCGTAGAACGCCTTATCACCCACAGGCGAATGGGACTGTTGAAGCATTTAACAAAGTGTTGGAGAATGCACTAACCAGGATATGCAACGTTAATCGGGATGATTGGGACCAGCGCATTCCATCTGTATTATGGGCATACAGGACTACATGCAAGAAACTGATCGGCCATACACCTTTCAAGTTGGCCTATGGGCAAGAAGCAATAATGCCAATGGATTATATTGTTCCCAGCTTGAGGATAGCTGCGTTTACATGCATAGCATACCACACAATGCTAGAGGAAAGGATCCTACACTTTGTTGGGCTGGAGGAAGATCGCTTGGTCACAGGCTTCCACCAACAAGTACAGAAAGAGCGCAAGAAAGCATGGCATGATTGCCACATCAAGAAAAATTCTTTAAAGGTAGGTGATCTAGTCCTCCTGTATGATAGCAAATTCATGAAATTTACTGGAAAGTATAAGATGCATTGGCTAGGCCCATGTACTGTAATGCATGTTACTAATGGTGGCGCAGTCCAGCTAGTTACATTAGCTGGAGATACCTTGCCAAGTATGATAAATGGTAGCAGACTAAATATTTACCACGATAGTCCGGCTGCCCAAAGTTCTGTATGATTCAAGGAAGCGTACGGCGCAACACTGCTGAAGTTGCGCGCGAAAAAAAAAAGAAAAGAAAAAGAAAAAAAGAAGAAAAATGAAGAAACTAGCTGTCACATACCCCAATTTTGTAAAAAATATGTAATTATTTTATTATATTCCTGAGACATTATGTTAAATTTAATGCTAAGTAGGAATTGATGACTCAGCAGAGTCACTAGAAATGGAATATAATTCAGAATATTTTATTATTAATAAATAAATTATGGAGACAACGGCATGGGAGAGCTGTTAAAAAGAGGTTACTGGTCAAACTGGTGGATGGAACTAGGTGGAAAGGCAAAAGACAAGTGGTAGTATCCTCAAACACTTCCTAAGTTGTAGGTGGCAACTTCCCTATATGTGGGGTCATGATTCCCCAAGGAAGTGGAATCAAAGCAGGTGGCTCATTAATGACAGTTAACCCAACAAAGACCTAGGCAATCTTTTAAATAGTACTCAATGAATAGAGCTGAGGGTTCGAATTTGTTCTGCAGGGAGAAGGCATTCAGGTGAATGTTATTCAGGAATCTCATTGAGGAAGAGGGAAATATACAGTAAGGAAGTGGTTTGAGAGGATTGCTGCAGTAACTTGGTTCCATTATAGCTTATTTGGCTGAGAGAATTTACTTTGCTGCACCTAGTTCCATCCAGGGAGACCAGAGCAAGCTCGGGGGTCCTGAGAATCTGGGCACTCTCCAGGAGTTGGTAGGGAGGAACAGCCTCTCATTGCTGTTGTTGTCCACAACTTAAACAGGTTCTTCTATTTATTTCTTTATGTTTATTAAGTATAAATGAATGTATGTTGTGTTTATCATCTATATGTATGAATAGTATTTAGTTTAGTAAAAGTTAGCATCTCTGAATATCAGTAGTAGATTTGATGAGAGTTACTATGTTTCCAGCATCCCTTAATATCATTATTACATTACTGATAAGGTATCTTTAATGCATTTCATACAATAGTAATACTTTAAGTAATAGTTTATTATTGTAATTATAAACCTAGTTTAATTACAATGGTTGAATAGATAAGCAAGGTTTACATATAAACTAATTGTACTCTATATATAACAAAATTAATTAAATAGTCATAGGAAATAATAGTAAATTTTAACAATAAAAATTACAGTAATCATATCATGATAAATCACATTGCAGAAGAATTGTAGTCATGGTTAGGTTAAATAAATCATTGCAAAAACCCTAGTTAAGAATTTATCTAGTCATAATTTGTTAATTAAATCAATGCACAAACCCTATTTATAAATTTAAGAATTTACTTTATAACAAATAAATTTAGGTATGTAAACCCTACAGCATTTTATCAACAAGGATTTATCAGCAGAGAAATAACCTAGATATTAATTTTACAACAAAGAAACAAATAGAACAGTATTCTAGCTCATTGTCGAGCTTCAATATCATAATAATATCTTTCACTTGGCTCTCAAATTACCAACAGAGTTATAATCCCGATAATGAAACAAGCATTTAAACTACACTTCAACTGTAAAATGGGGTAGAACCATAACAGACCAGTATGTACGAGTAAAATTAATGCTGATAATGAAGACAATGCTTCCACTTACAGTCGTATCATAAATATAAAGGCTTATACACTAGTTTCATTTATTCCTGGACAAAGCCAAAACAAAATGCACGCTAAACGAGCTAAAAAATACACGAGAAAGTTATAGTAAGTCGTATTATAAAACCCTGAGTGAAATTTAAGAGCCCATTATTAAAACCACGAGGCCATAACATCATCTACAGACAGGCTCACCGCCTTTTCCTTCTTTCTTTCTATACATTAAAACTTATGTACCAAACCCTATCTACCAAAAACAAGAAGAATAAATTACAATCTTGACCGAATCCATAACTTTCCCTTCACATCACAGGGTGAACCTGACAAGGAACTTGTGGTAACAAGCAGTAAAAAGACAAACATAACGGTGATAATCACAGAGTTGTTCTTTCAAAGTCCAAACCCTAACCGCCCTAATCAACCAGCAAGGAGGGAAATTCCATGGTAAAAACCAGGCTTACCCGATAATCCTATCGTCGACGCTGGTGTCATCCACGCCGTGGAGAGGGGACAGGACCTGCAACGAAAGAGCAATATCAGTAACACTTCAATGTTTTTGTTGGGGATTTAAACAATTTCTTTCAATTAGAAAACTGAAGGAGAAATCCTGTAGCTTACCAATAATTTTGAAAGGAGCTTCATCACTTTAACAGCCTACTAACCACGAACATAATAAGTGTAAACCCCACCTTCGCTACCAAATGAACGAGCTGGCTGAAGCAAAAGGTAAGCTTTGACAGAACTAAGCCGAGAGATGTAGTCACGCGATGACAGGGTTAATAACGGTAGCAGAAGAATAAACCCTAGGTTTATAACAAACTTATAGCTGCCAATAGCATAATCTAATGACTCCCAAACGAAGCAATCAACAAGCACAAGCACTGAAGCAACATAGAAGCTGCCTCCAACAATGTATCAGCAAGGTTGGACCAGGAGGGTTTGCAGAGCGGCCGAGCCCGAAGGCAAGGGGAGAAATGGCCAAGTAGGGTTAGTCAATAGTTTTATATCCCAAAGTGTGTGGCTCTAGAAAGACCACGTATCCCTTTAATATTTCCCATGCAGTGGGTCGACGTTCCAAAGTCTCACAATGAGTTTCCAATTATTTGTTTTTCAATTAAAATCATGGCGAGGGTAAAACAAAATCATAACATGGATATTCCACTATGGTCATGGCACCATAAGTTTAAACCTGTCATATTTACATATATTTCATGTTAGAACAATACCTCAGAACCTTAACACCTTGCCTATATTCATTAAAACCTTGTAGTGTCAATAGCATTCGAGATTAAGTCTAGGAGTCTATTTAAAACATATTGAAAATGATAAGTAATATAAAATCATAAGGAGGAAGGTTTCAAGTATGTGATATGATGTTTGTAAAAACCTACCACTTTATTGCCCTTCGCATAAATTCTATTGTGACCAGACATAGATCATTACTTCCAGATCCATACTATAATAGAGTGATGTCAGGAATAGTTACTTACAAATCTACTAATTATAGTGTCATTGGCTATAGATTGTGCAGATGTTATAGAAATTGCTATTCTTCTTATGCGTTGCTAACTTGTGGAACTAAGCTAAATAACTCATAATTTCGGATTAGCGTTACTCTAGTCCATTTCAATTGTTGCTACAATTTAATAACAATCTATTAATAGACTCAGATTCCTTATAACAAGTAGACTTTGGTTATCCTTAGACTCAACAAATTTAATCAAGATAGCTTTTAGTTTTGTTCTTTTACCCATTGACATTCATAGAAAAAGGAGTAGCTGTTCAATCAATACAACCCTGAAAATGTTAAGAAGGAACAGGTAACTGACATAATACCTTGTAAATGCAAGAAATACGCTAAGAATATATTGATAGTTCCAGACCCTTTTTAACCGAAATCGTAAATCAAAGATACCTTCTAACCCAAGACTTGGCTTGGTACAATAACATTGGATGAATAGAAAATTGGTCTGAAAATGATCATCCTGTAATGTTCTACAGTGCTAAGTTACAAAGTATGTTTGCATTACGATAATACAATCAAAGAACAAATATTCCATAGAGATATTTAATTCATTTGTTATCAAGAAAAATAGCTATCATTTTCTCTAGTAATTTTAACTATCTATCAGTAAGATCTTGAGAAGGTCATAGGCAGAGTGCTACCTTTAAACACTTGATAACCTGGCTAGCATGCTTAGAACTTTTTACTGAATGTTTTGTTACAGCTATTTGACTTATAATACTTTAAAGATTATTGCAGCGACCCAAACATTACCTGTATATCTGTAAGAGAAAGAAAATCTGTTGCATTAGCTCGGAATTTGAGTAAGCCCAGTCTGTCATGGAAATTCCCCCTTGTGATTGCAAAACAGAAAAACAATCAGTAACTGTAAAGAAACTCATATTAAAAATTAGATATAACAAAAGATCATTCAGACATAATTATGATCACTTAAACTAATCAAACAGTTAAATGACTGCATTTAATAATATTAGATGCTATTTTAAAAATTTTTAAATTTTTCAGAAATTATGGGTTTTGACATGTGGTATCAGAGCATGGTTCAAATACTAGGCCTTGATATGGCCCAACTAGTTTCCGCAGAACGGTGACAAGGAAAAGAAAATTTATATATATATATATAATGTACTAACTTGTATTTTTGTTTCATATAAACAGAGCAGGAAATTTCCTTTTTTCTGAATTTAACAGGCAGGTATGGAGAAGCTAGGAGAATATGCTGAGGAGGAATCTCCAAATACTGAGATAAGACAGATGTTTAGAGAACCTGTGATAGAGGAGGTGACTGCTCACTCTTCAGAACTGATGCAGACTATAAAAAGTTTAAAGACTGAAATGGAATCAGTCAAGAAGGATAATGAAAGGATTTTGAAAACTCAAGAGCAGTTAAATCAAATTTTGATGGAAAAATTTCAGACTGAAGAAAGAAGCAAAAGATCTAAAACTGAAGAAGCTAGCCATCAAAAGGGGTCTAGAAAGATGAAATTAGCTAAATCTGACAGCAGGTCATCATCTGAAGGAAGAAGGGAACAACAAAGCTATCACACTACTAGTGACAGTAGTGAGGCAGAGTTGTATAACAGAAAGAAAAAGTACAGGCCTTATGAAGAGATTTTCGGGGAGTTTAAGAAAATAAAACCCCCAACTTTCAATGGAGAAACTGAAACGGGAGAAGAGGCAGAATCCTGGTTATCCGGGATGAGAAAATATTTTCAGATATACAACTATTCAAATCAGCTGAAGGCAAGAATGGCCATCTATAACCTTTCTGGAAAGACGGATATATGGTGGAAAGACTTAAAAAGGGTCAAGGAAATCAAAGAAAAAGAGGTCAATTGGAGTACCTTTAAAAGGTACTTCAAAAAGAAATTTATGTCCGAACAATACTATGAAGAAAGGGCTAAGGAATTTTATGAGTTAAAGCTAGGGACTATGACGATGAAGGACTTAAACAGTAAGTTCTTAAGTCTGTTAAGATATGTGCCGTATTTTGTTGAAGAGAAACCTAAAATACAGCGGTTTCTTAGCTGCCTGGCATATCATATAAAGGACAGAATCGAATATGATAACCCCAAAACTCTGGAAGAAGCTATGTGAAAGGCTAATTTCTGTTTTGAACAGAACAAAAAGAAAGAAGGAATAGCTAACTAGAAGGCTAAAAAGAATAGTAATCAGCTTGAGTTCCGGAAAAATGAGTTTGTACCCCAGAAAAATTTCAAGAATAACCATAACAAAAACCATTCTAATGGTAAAAACTTCCAGGGAAGCAAAAATGGAGCTGCTATTAATCCCAACAACTTTAAGGACAGTAAGGAGGCTTCTAACAATCATGGAAATTTCACTAAGAATTTTGAACGAAAGGAGCCTGTTAAGTGCTGGGAGTGCAATGGCCCACACTATGCTTCAGTTTGCCCAAATCGGAAGAAACCAAACAACAATATTCATACTATACAAGATGAAATGACTGTTGGAGACTTTGCAAGGACTATGCCCCGAATCAATGCAGCGTTGGAGAACCGCCAAGCTGATTATCAAACTTCCATGGTGGAAGTAGGAGGTATGGTTAACAAAACCCCTGTAACTATTTTAATAGATCCAGGTGCTAGCCTTAGTTATTTTTCACCGCAGATAGTAGAAAAGTGTAATTTGACTGTTGAAAGGTTTGATAACTCTTGGTCAGTACAACTAGCCACTGGGGCAAAAAGGAAGGTGAACTGTTATGTTAAGGAATGTGCTCTAGATATGAATGATTTTAAAACTACTGTTAAATTAAATATTCTGCCACTTGGCTCGTATGACATACTTATTGGTATGGACTGGTTAGAACAACATAAGGTAGTTTTAAACTGTTTTGATAAAACTTTTACGTGTGTAAATAAAAATGAACAGCCTGTAACGGTTAAGGGTATTCCTAGGAAAACTGTAATCAGGCAGATTTCTGCTTTACAACTTAAAAGAGCAGTCAGAAAAGGGTGCAAAGCCTATGCTGTAACTATTACAGATGAGGCAGATAAGTCTGAAATAAGCAATATAACAGTAGAGGATATTCCGATAGTGAATGAATTTACTGATGTTTTTCCGGAGCAAATTCCAGGATTACCTCCCAAGAGAGAACTGGATTTCACAATTGAACTGATACCAGGTGTTGTACCCAGTTCAAAGGCTCTGTATCGTATGAATATTTTGGAGCTTAACGAATTAAAAATACAGTTAAAGGAATTAATAGATAAGAATTACATTCGACCCAGTGTGTCCCCTCGGGGAGCACCAGTAATCTTTGTTAAAAAGAAGGACGGAACTATGCGACTTTGCATAGATTACCGTCAACTAAATAAGATGACAATTAAAAACAGATATCCGTTGCCTCACATAGATGATCTGTTTGATCAGCTACGTGGAGCTACGGTGTTCTCTAAGATAGACCTAAGATCGGGTTATCATCAGGTGAGGATTAAAGAAGAGGACATATTCAAGACAGCTTTCAGAACGAGGTATGGACATTACGAACTTGTCGTAATTCCATTTGGGCTTACTAATGCCCCAGCCGTCTTTATGTGTCTAATGAATAACATAATGCATAAATACTTGGACAAATTTGTTGTCGTATTCATCGATGACATTTTAATTTATTCTAAAAATGAAGAGGAACATAAAGAACATTTACGGATAGTCTTACAAGAACTACGAGAACAGCAGCTCTTTGCGAAGTTCAGTAAGTGTGATTTCTTCAAGGATGAAATCCAGTACTTAGGTCACGTAGTGACTAAGGAAGGGATTTCAGTTGATCCTGAAAATATCTGGGCAATCGAAGAATGGCCAATACCAAAAGACGTAACAGATGTTAGGTCCTTCATGGGAATTACCGGTTATTACCAGAGATTCATAGAACGCTTTTCAAAAATAGCCAACCCAATCACTTCCTTGCAAAAGAAAGGCAAGAAGTTTGATTGGAACTTGAAGTGTGAAGAAAGCTTTAAGAAGTTAAAGACTTTATTAACAACTGTGCCTATTCTAAGAATAGCAGATCCTAATAAGGATTTCGTGGTTTGCACCGATGCTTGTAATCACGGTCTAGGCGGGTTGACTCAGGATGGGCATGTCATTGCCTATGAGTCCGGGAAGCTAAGATTCATGAAAAGAATTATGCCACTTATGATTTAGAATTAGCTGCTGTTATTCATGCCTTAAAGATGTGGCGACACCACTTAATAGGCAGAAAGTTTACTTTAATGACTGATAATAAGGGTCTAAAATACCTTTTAGATCAGCCTAACTTAAATGCAAGGCAAGCCAGATGGTTGGCCTTCTTAAGTGAATACGATTTCAAAATTCATCACATAAAAGGAAAGGAAAATAAGGTGGCTGATGCTTTGAGCAGAAATGCAAAGCTGAATTTTACAACAGCTATCAGCACTTATACCTCTGATTTAAATGAACAGCTGACTGAAGGGATAAAATTGGATGAAATTTATCAAAATTTACAAACTACAGCTAAAGAAGAACCTACAGAAAGTTTGATAAAGGGATATAGTCTAAATAAAGATGGATTTTTATTGTTTAAAGACAGACTGTATGTTCCAAATGTATCTAAAGTTAAACTGTTAATTCTGGATGAAGTTCATAAAACCCCTTACTCAGGGCATCCAGGCTACCAGAAGACTGTCACCATGTTGAGAAAAGATTATTTTTGGCCTAATATGAAATTTGAAGCAGCTGAGTATTTAGCTAGATGTTTGGAATGTCAACAAGTAAAAACAGAACATCAGCATCCAGCTGGGTTATTGCAACCTTTGCCTATTCCTAGTTGGAAGTGGGAAATAATCAGCTTAGATTTCATTACTGGATTACCTAGAAATCAAAATCAGAATGATTCAATTATGGTGGTAGTAGATAAATTAAGTAAATCAGCACATTTTATTCCTGTTAAAACCACTTACAAGGCTGCAAATATAGCTGATATATTTCTGAAGTAGATTTTTAGGTTACATGGTGTCCCAAAGGTTATTATTTCAGACAAGGATCTAAAATTCACAAGAAATTTCTGGAAATCTTTGTTTAAGGGATTAAACACAACACTAAATTTCAGCACTTCTTTCCATCCTCAGACGGACGGACAAACTGAAAGAGTTAATCAGGTATTGGAAGATCTGCTAAGAATGTATGTTAAGGATCAACCAGGTAAGTGGGAGGATTACTTATATTTAGCATAATTTGCATACAATAACAGTTATCAATCGTCAGCTAAGTTCAGTCCTTTTGAAATTCTGTATGGGTGTAAATGTAACACTCCTATCTCTTGGAATAATCTAGTAGATAGATTAGTGTTAGGTCCTTAATTATTAAAAGAAATGGAACAGATTGTGAAACAAGTGCAGGAAAATTTGAAGATTGCCCAGGATCGGCAAAAGAGCCAAGCAGATTTGAAAAGAACTCCTAAAGAGTTCCAGGTGGGTGAACATGTGTTCATAAAGGTAAGACCAAAGAAGAGCTCCCTAAGATTGGGGAGTTGTGCAAAATTAGCGCCATGTTATTGTGGTCCGTTTGAAATTTTATCTAGAATTGCTCAAATTACTTATCAGCTAGCATTACCACCTAATTTAAAAGTGCACAATGTTTTTCATATTTCTGTTCTGAAAAACTATGTTCATGATGCTACTCATGTGATTGATTGGAACGTTGTACAGGTAGAACCAGAAGGGGAAGTTCTGGTGGAACCGGATTGTATCCTCGGGAGGAGGGAAATTACTCCGCGGAACCGCACAATTGGACAACTGAAGGTGCAATGGAAGCACCTTAGTCCTGAAGAAGCTACATGGGAACTAGAAAGTAAGATGCGGGAAGCATACCCAAATCTGTTCCAGAAGGTGGCTGAGGATGAGGAATAAGTAACATCGAGGACGATGTTACATTTTAAGGGGGTGTGTATGTCACATACCCCAATTTTGTAAAAATTATGTAATTATTTTATTATATTCCTCAGACATTATGTTAAATTTAATGCTAAGTAGGAATTGATGACTTAGCAGAGTCACTAGAAATGGAATGTAATTCAGAATATTTTATTATTAATAAATAAATTATGGAGACAACAACATGGGAGAGCTGTTAAAAAGAGGTTACTGGTCAAACTGGTGGATGGAACTAGGTGGAAAGGAAAAAGACAAGTGGCATCATCCTCAAACACTTCCTAAGTTGTAGGTGGCAACTTCCCTATATTTGGAGTCATGATTCCCCAAGGAAGTGGAATCAGAGCAGGTAGCTCATTAATGACAGTTAACCCAACAAAGACCTAGGCAATCTTTTAAATAGTACTCAATGAACAGAGCTGAGGGTTGGAATTTGTTCTATAGGGAGAATGCATTCAGGTGAATGTTATTCAGGAAGAGGGAAATATACAGTAAGGAAGTGGTTTGAGAGGATTGCTGCAGTAACTTGGTTCCATTATAGCTTATTTGGCTGAGAGAATTTACTTTGTTACACCTAGTTCCAGCCAGGGAGACCAGAGCAAGCTCGGGGGTCCTGAGAAGTTGCTGTCTGGGGACTCTCTAGGAGTTGGTAGGGAGGAACAGCCTCCCATTGCTATTGTTGTCCACAGCTTAAACAGGTTCTGCTATTTATTTCTTTATGTTTATTAAGTATAAATGAATGTATGTTGTGTTTATCATCTATATGTCTGAATAGTATTTAGTTTAGTAAAAGTTAGCATCTCTGAATATCAGTAGTAGATTTGATGAGAGTTACTGTGTTTCCAGCATCCCTTAATATCATTATTACATTACTGATAAGGTATCTTTAATGCATTTCATACAATAGTAATACTTTAAGTAATAGTTTATTATTGTAATTATAAACCTAGTTTAATTACAATGGTTGAATAGATAAGCAAGGTTTACATATAAACTAATTGTACTCTGTATATTACAAAATTAATTAAATAGTCATAGGAAATAATAGTAAATTTTAACAATAAAAATTACGGTAATCATAAATTAATTAAATCAATGCACAAACCCTATTTATAAATTTAAGAAGTTACTTTATAACAAATAAATTTAGGTATGTAAACCCTATAGCATTTTATCAACAAGGATTTATCAGCAGAGAAATAACCTAGATATTAATTTTACAACAAAGAAACAAACAGAATAGTATTCTAGCTCATTGTCGAGCTTCAATATCATAATAATATCTTTCACTTGGATCTCAATTTACCAATAGAGTTATAATCGTGATAATAAAACAAGCATTTAAACTACACTTCAACTGTAAAATGGGGTAGAACCATAACAGACCAGTATGTACGAGTAAAATTAATGCTGATAATGAAGACAATGCTTCCACTTACAGTCGTATCATAAATATAAAGGGTTATACAGTAGTTTCATTTGTTCCTGGACAAAGCCAAAACAAAATGCATGCTAAACGAGCTCAAAAATACAGGAGAAAGTTATAGTAAGTCGTATTATAAAACCCTGGGTGAAAACCCTGAGTGAAATTTAAGAGCCCAGTATTAAAACCACAAGGCCATAACATCATCTACAGACAGGCTCACCGCCTTTGCCTTCTTTCTTTCTATACATTAAAACTTATGTACCAAACCCTATCTACCAAAAACAAGAAGAATAAATTACAATCTTGACCAAAGCCATAACTTTCCCTTCACATCACAGGGTGAACCTAACAAGGAACTTGTGGTAACAAGCAGTAAAAAGACAAACATAACGGTGATAATCACAGAGTTGTTCTTTCAAAGTCCAAACCCTAACCGCCCTAATCAACTAGCAAGGAGGAAAATGCCATGGTAAAAACCAGGCTTACCCGGTAAGCCTATCGTCGAAGCTGGTGTCATCCACGCCTTGGAGAGGGGCTAGGACCTGCAACAAAAGAGTAATATCAATAACACTTCAATGTTTTTGTTGGGGATTTAAACAATTTCTTTTAATTAGAAAACTGAAGGATAAATCCTGTAGCTTACCAATAATTTTGAAAGGAGCTTCGTCACTTTAACAGCTTGCTAACCACGAACATAATAAGTGTAAACCCCACCTTCACTACCAAATGAACGAGTTGGTTGAAGCAAAAGGTAAGATTTGACAGAAATAAGCCGAGAGATGTAGTCACGCGATGACAGGGTTAATAACGGTAGCAGAAGAATAAACCCTAGGTTTATAACAAACTTATAGCTACCAATAGCATAATCTAATGACTCCCAAATGAAGTAGTCAACAAGCACAAGCACTGAAGCAGCGTAGAAGCTGCCTCCAACAATGTATCAGCAAGGTTGGACCAAGAGGGTTTGCAGAGCGACCGAGCCCGAAGGCAAGGGGAGAAATGGCCAAGTAGGGTTAGTCAATAGTTTTATATCCCAAAATGCGTGGCTCTGGAAAGACCAAGTATCCCTTTAATATTTCCCATGCAGTGGGTCGACGTTCCAAAGTCTCACAATGAGTTTCCAATTATTTGTTTTTCAATTAAAATCATGGCGAGGTTAAAACAAAATCATAACATGGATATTCCACTATGGTCGTCGCACCATAAGTTTAAAAGTGTCATATTTATATATATTTCATGTTAGAACAATACCTCGGAACCTGAACACCTTGCCTATATTCATTAAAACCTTGTAGTGTCAATAGCATTCGAGATTAAGTCTAGGAGTCTATTTAAAACATAGAGAAAATGATAATTATTATAAAATCATAAGGAGGAAGGTTTCAAGTATGTGATATGATGTTTGTAAAAACCTACCACTTTATTGCCCTTCACATAAATTCTATTGTGACCAGACATAGATCATTACTTCCAGATCCATACTATAATAGAGTGATGTCAGGAATAGTTACTTACAAATCTACTAATTATAGTGTCATTGGCTATAGACTGTGCATATGTTATAGAAATTGCTATTCTTCTTATGCGTTGCTAACTTGTGGAACTAAGCTAAATAACTCATAATTTCGGATTAGGGTTACTCTAGTCCATTTCAATTGTTGCTACAATTTAATAACAATCTATTAATAGACTCAGATTCCTTATAACAAGTAGACTTTGGTTATCCTTAGACTCAACAAATTTAATCAAGATAGCTTTTAGTTTTGTTCTTTTACCCATTGACATTCATAGAAAAAGGAGTA
The DNA here is from genome assembly GCA_027924585.1 of Larix kaempferi. NCBI lineage: Eukaryota > Viridiplantae > Streptophyta > Pinopsida > Pinales > Pinaceae > Larix > Larix kaempferi. The sequence goes on from BSBM01000205.1 coordinate 35,655,724, forward strand.
GCTGTTCAATCAATACAACCCTGAAAATGTTAAGAAGGAACAGGTAACTGACATAATACCTTGTAAATGCAAGAAATAAGCTAAGAATATATTGATAGTTCCAGACCCTTTTTAACCGAAATCGTAAATCAAAGATACCTTCTAACCCAAGACTTGGCTTGGTACAATAACATTGGATGAATAGAAAATTGGTCTGAAAATGATCATCCTGTAATGTTCTACAGTGCTAAGTTACAAAGTATGTTTGCATTACGATAATACAATCAAAGAACAAATATTCCATAGAGCTATTTAATTCATTTGTTATCAAGAAAAATAGCTATCATTTTCTCTAGTAATTTTAACTATCTATCAGTAATATCTTGAGAAGGTCATAGGCAGAGTGCTACCTTTAAACACTTGATAACCTCGCTAGCATGCTTAGAACTTTTTACTGAATGTTTTGGTACAGCTATTTGACTTATAATACTTTAAAGATTATTGCAGCGACCCGAACATTACCTGTATATCTGTAAGAGAAAGAAAATCTGTTGCATTAGCTCGGAAGCTAAGTAAGCCCAGTCTGTCATGGAAATTCCCCCTTGTGATTGCAAAACAGAAAAACAATCAGTAACTGTAAAGAAACTCATATTAATATTTAGATATAACAAAAGATCATTCAGACATAATTATGATCACTTAAACTAATCAAACAGTTAAATGACTGCATTTAATAATATTACATGCTATTTTAAAAAAATTTAAATTTTTTGGAAATTATGGGTTTTGACACTAGCTACGCAGGAGAGCAAGTCCAGATACTAATTGCGCAGAAAAGGCAGAACCATGGTAATGCGAGAGATATCGCAGAATGCATGACAGGAAGTTACCCTCGCATAAGACCTCCAGCACATCATGACGGGAATCGTTACCATAGCGGTTGTCAGCCGGTTAGTGGGCCGTTAACCAATTTGGTGGCATTGGTAAAGTTCAAATTTAAGGGCGGATGTGACAATTTGGAACACATTAAAGGCCGAAGTGACCAGTTTAGCATCGAAATCTCGCTAGCAGGCTCAGCCATTAATGCTGATTCAATGGAGTTGACAAGTTGGCTTGCCAAGCAACCTTATGGCATTTAAGGAAAAAGAACTGGCCTAATGATGAGGATTGAGTGGCATGGCCGAGATCTAAGGTAAGAGTTGGACATTAATATGGAATTAAGTGCCTCACAAACCGGTGATGACCACGTTGTAGCCTAGCTAAGGCTATAAATAGGCCTCACTCATCCACTTAACCATTTTTACGAAGCATTTGAACTGCTTGAGAGCCAAGCAAACAAATCCTTGTATGAGTGAGCAGGTTGAGTTGGAGGATATATCTTGGTTATTTGAGCAAGCAAGGATTCCAATAGCAATGACGGTGACAAAGGAAAGTGCATCCTGGAGCTTGGCCAGGTAGACTGCAGGAACCAGTAAGGGAAAAGAACCAGAGTGCGGAGGAGCTGAAGGACAAATGAAACAGTATAGCCTACTGACTTACCTCATGCTGGACTACATTCCTCTAAGGAAAGAAAATGCTCCACTAGTCGACATAGAAAAGAATGTTGTGTATGAAATCCCGATGCGCACTATCTCTACCAGGGTGAAGATTGAGGAGAATTTGTAGGGTGGCGTACCAGGTTACAAGATGGATGACCTAAACTTGCTCAAAAATACGCTGGTAACACCGAAGAATTACCCACAATTCAGAACTCATGCATAACTCAACTGGGTACAGAATCCAAAGACTAGCATTGAAAGGCTGGAAGTCCAAGATTGGCTAGAGGCCATTCAACCATCAGGCTTGTTGAAATTACTGCGAATGCCACATTTCACTAAGAGCACCGAGTTTTCGGTGGTGGTGCGCATGCTACTGATGTGCGTCCATGAAGGATTATTATGGTTGGACAAGTGCATTGATATCAGCATTGATATCATACATCATATTACAGGCCTGAATAAAAGAGGCAAGGACCCGACCAACCTAATCGTAAAGAGGGGACAAGATAGAAGTCTGAGCGCCGAAGTAGCAAAATAATTCGGCATAGTGTGGAAGGGACGTGAGATCCCAATCGCTAATATCAATGGCCGCACCACAAATTCTACTACGCAGTTGCTTGCAGGAAACCTTTTGCGCAAGTGTAGGCCGCCTGAGGTACCTGCAGTCGCAATCAAGGCAGCAAATGTATTGTGCAGAAGACATTACAATTGGTGCCAGTTCTTACTGAATGAGTTTCTGGAAGATGTTGAAGAAACACAAGATAATGGAACACCATTCCATTTCAGTTGGCTACCAGTACTGATAGCCTTTATAGGCTGGAAAGAGCCAGAGGGGTATCAAGGAGCTCTACCTTGGAAGGACAGGGGCGTGAAACACATTTTACTAACCTATGGGAGAGCTTGAAGGTGTCAAGGAAATGACATACGGTAGAAGTATTTTATGTCTATTATCACCAGTAGCGCGAAGCGATTATGGCAACGCCGCACATTTCACAATCATTGACCGGCAAGTTTACATGCATCATGAGGTTTAGCGTCAGGAGACATCAGTCACACATCCAGCCAAGGGCTGACGCAGAGAAAGGGTTATGGTATCTAGGGTTTTATCGCCTGGATGAGGACACAATCAAGGCAATGATGGAGCGATGGGATGACGATTGGAAATTTCCCTCCTTGCGAGATGATGCATTTGATTACGAAAAGAACATCCCACCCATCTCGACAACCAAGATCGACATAAAAAGTTCAGATAAAGAAGATACTAAAGGAGATAGTGAAGACGCAGCAGCAAGCAAGGGAAAGAAGAAGGGGGCATTACATAAAGGTACTCCCATTGTTGAAGAAAAGAACCCTGCTCAAGATCAGACAGAGGAGTCGACAGAGTGCAAAAGGAAGGCTGTTGAAGGCCATTCAGACTCAAAAGGTCCGCACAAGCAGCGAAAGGCAAAGAAACTAGAGTTCGGCCCACAGCTCCATCCTGATGACTGCGATACCATCGCAACGAAAGTGTAGGAAGTGTAGGAAGAGACTCACGCCGAAAAAGAAGCCAAACAAGAACAACTACAGTTGACCATATCTAGGCCATGGAAAAATTCAAGACGATGGTAGCGCAGATGGGATTGGGGAAGCTAAGTTCAAAATCTGATGGGAAGTTAGGGCAAGCAGGTGCACAAAGAAGACCACCTGTTATCGTAGGTAAGTATCCGCACGTCTTAACCCTCAAACCAAGCTACCTCATTTATCAAAACGAAGCGGTTAAGGCGACAGTAAAGACTGCACGCCTTGACCTGAATATTGGGGCTCTGCCCCTTGAAGACTTGAATGAGTTGCACATAAGAGTGGCTGAAGAAATTCATGAGAGAGGCCTGGCCTCATACGATCAAAGTGCAAAGTTGGATGAAGACATCAATAAGCTAAAGCAGGAATCAACTCACAATTTGCAAGAGCTCAGTGAGGCTAGAGAAAAAGACCACAAACTGAAAGAAACAATTTCAGTAGTCTACGCAAGCATTGAGGAATGCACTGAAGAAGAGGAAGTAGAGAATACCATAAAGAAAATCGGGGCCAAGGCAGAAGCCCTCACATCAAAAATGGCATAGATGGAGACTTCCTACAAAGGGAATATTGCAGAGATGGAGGCAAGGCACCCAATTGTCCCGTCATATCAGTGCGCAGCTCCAGCTGAGGAAGTGAGGACAACCATGAATAACATTTCGTTGCAGCTGACGAAGTGCCAGGATTTACTTGAAGGAGTAAATACAATTGTGTTGGGGCTGAATGAAGATCCTGCGCTACAAAAGATCAAAGAGGATCTGCAGAGGACACAACAACATGTAGAAACCGCAAATGCAGAATAAAGACTGCGCCGACCAGGGAGAAAATACAAAGGTATAATGAAATCAAGGACCTACAGAAAGAATTGGCCACACTGAGGGAGAAAGAGGCTTCTACATTTGATAGGTTGCATCCCATTGAACAGGAAGGCCTTGAACTGATCCAACAATTTGATGAGAAGTTCGTAGAACTTCAAACGACAAAAGGCACCATGAAAGAGCAGGTGGCCAAAGAAACGGTCTCGCAGGCCACTCTAGAGACGTTGTGAGAATTCGAGAAGAAGGCCAAGGACATGGTCATAGAGTTAGCAATTACTTTGCAAAATTTTGCTTCGAAGACAGGCACACCAGAGGGTGCAGCACCCTCATCCGGAACTGAAAGTGGCTTGGTACAAGCCACTGGTGAGTGTTAGGGGCTTGTTGGACGGGGTCCAAGTTGGGATTTTGCACAAGTACTGAAAAGTGCGCATTGCGTGCGACGACAAGCTACAACCAGTTTTTGATAAATTGCGCATGTCGCGCGATCACAGTGGCCAAGGCATGGTTTTGCAGTAGGTTGGTGTGCAGAACCGTGCATGAGCTATTTTTGGTACGCAATACAGGTAAAGGTCAGACGAGGACATGACTTATATTGGGTAAGGAACAGGTGGAAGGAAAAGGAAAGTGACTTGTTCGAGCGAGTGGCGGCAAGCAGTTGAGAAGCTAGGCCACGACACCAAGGGCGACAGGCAGGCGGAAGGAGTGGAAAGGGACAGGCCATGATGTAGTTGTAACCGTCTTGAGGACTGTGGCTATCAGCAGAGCATATGAGCCACGAGTGGCCCAGCTGGAGCAGGCGGAGCAGGTTGTCGATGGCAATAGTCAGGCTGGAAGTTAGCCATGCCAGTTTTGTAAAACTAAGGGGTTTTTCCTAATGATTGTAAAGACACGACCCATGGGCGTGATCTATAAATAAGAGCATTTTGTATGGGAAAGGGAAAGAAATCTCTTGTAGAGCTATTCATTATTGAGCATTGTTAGAATATTTCGATTTTGAAGCTATTGTAAAGGCTCTACAGTTGAGTCTGTAGAGACCTATCTTAGAGAGAAGAGAGTCTTTAGTTGAGTGCGAAGACTAAGAGTGGTTGTACCCTTCCCAAAAAGATCAATATTAAGAACCGTTCTTGTGGATGTAGCCTCCATCCTGGGGGTGAACCACGTTAGATTCTATGTTGTGTGATTATTTGAGTTTGTATGTGTTCATTTGATTAGTATGGATGCTTGATGCCACAGTTATCTGTTATGTGATTTCTTTTATATGTATTCGCCGCAAGGATGATGGGAATAATATGTTAAGTAATACATGTGTGGATGAATGTTATGTATTCGGCACTTCTGAGCTTTTGGATGTATGAATCTATTGGATAGTAACATAGTTGAACACTAAATTGAAGCGCAGCGTTGGAGCGCATCGTGTTGTATGTTTTATTCATTTGCATGCACCATAACATTAATAATCTAAGTGTCTCAAATGGATAAAGATCGTTAGGTATTTGAATGAAGTTGAACAAGTCTTGAGTAGATGCGCGGTCTAGTTGACGCACTGAACCATGGAGAGTTGCTGCAAGGTAAGTTGTTGATAGCTTAGTGTCGCAATGCAACAAGTGTCCCATACCGCGTAGTCCTTGGATGCACTGGTTGCGCAAGTGCCTCAGCTTGCCGAAGTATTCGACGCGAAGTAGAGACTTCACGCAGTTGCCTATCTACGGCAAGAGTCTTTTACTGCGCTATCTGTCAGTTCCCTTACACTCACATCACCAGGTTGTGGAAACTTGATTCCACAACCACCCCCTCAGCTTCGCCTCGGGTGAGACCTCAGGATACACACAGTCTGTTGCCGAAAGGGCCGGTCAATAGGGGTTTTGTTGGTTCTTTGAACCGCGAAGTACCTGGGTCTACACTAGAAACCTCTAGCTCAGTTATATATGCCAACAATGATGATGAAGATGATGATGATGATGGTGGTGGTGGTGGTGATGACAAAGACAACGATGATGATGAAGATGGTGATGACGATGATGATGATGACGATAATGATGATGATGATGATGATGAGGAATATGATGATGATGATGAAGATGAAGATGATGATAATGAATAGCATGAAGATGGTGATGACGATGATGATGATGATGATGATGATGATGATGAAGATGATGATGTTGATGATGATGATGAAGATGATGATGTTGATGATGATGATGATGATGAAGATTATGATGAAGATTTTGTTGTTGTTGATGATGATGATGATGAAGACCATGAATATGATGGTGATGACGATGACAATGATGATGATGACGAAAAACATGAATCTTATTTATCCAATGCACTTGTTGATCACTTGGTGGATGGATTGAGGGAATTTTTGAGTGCAAATTGTGAAAATGGTGCTCTCTTGCTTCGCGCACGCGATGGGTGAGTGAGGCTCGGTTGGTTGGGTGAAAATAGAACAACTTTTCCCTGTTTTTTTTAATTAGCTTAACAGAAACACGTGCGCTCTATTGGGCGTGTGCGTGCTTTAGCGCGTGCGCATTATTGAGCACACACGCATGCGCGCTTCCTTAGGCATGTGTGTGCATCTTTTTTATCCCCGCTAGTGTGGCCCCATTGCAATACTTTTGGGGAGCATCTTTGTGCGCCCACCCCAAACTTAATCTTAATTTAAACTTTTGAATGGTTGGACTATACTTACAATTACAATTCTTGACTAATTTACTCTATTCCATATTTACTAGAGATTGTAATCCCTCAATTACTTACAATTCTTTCAATTTCTATTAAATGAATTACTTTTATTTTTATCGAAGAAATTAAAATTAGAAATAGATTTAATTAATTATTAAAATTAAGCAAATAATTCATAAAAAAAAACTCATATAAAATTACTCATATGTACACATTCTAAAATTTTAAAGCAATTAGTTAACTATTGTAATTAAAATTTCAATAGCTCGAAAATAATTTTAATGTTGAGAATTCATTAAACAAATAAAATTTATAAAAATATGTATTTAAACTTTGAATTTCAGTTTTTTATTATATGTTATTAATTATTTAACATGATTTTTAGTTAATTTTTTTTATTGTGGTTTAGTGTCTCAAAAGCTGTTGGAACACGCTATGTCCACACACACTATGTCCACAGGGCCTTACCTTGTTAGCACCAATATTGAGAGCCTCATAACCTACAGAATTGAACCACTGCTTGGTCACAAAAACTCCAACCAACTAGCTACAAAACTAATTAAAATTTTATGTTATTATAATCATTTAACTTAATTTAACATACAATTTATTTTATTATAAAACCATTTAACATAATTTTAAATAAAATTTTAAGTTGCATCACACACAACCTTATGTTGCATATATTTCATCATAATATCACAACTTTAAAAATAAATACTTTATTTTTCTAGTTTCCTTCCACAACTACTCTCTAACTACACAACTACTCTCTAACTACTCTCTAGGAAGATCATTTTAAAGATCCATATCGTTAGTGACTCAACCACATACACAAGATTTTGAATATTAAGTAATATAATTTGCTACAATGAGAATCCATAAACATATTCTCTTAAATTTTCAATTAAGCATATTCTCTTAATAAGTATGTAAACATTTTTCACATAAGCAACACTTGGTTATTAAAATATCAACTTAGTTATAGGCATAAGTTTAACACTCATCTTTCTTTGATTAATCAAATTTTTATTCCTTTTAAAGTCGCTCTCTTCCCAAAATGATCTAAATAATGAAAATCTTCATCATTTACATGGATACCAAATTATCAATGCTTATACATGCTAGCCATGGATGAAAACATACAAACAATGCTAACACTGAATAAATCGATAGATAACATTAATTTATAGAAGTGTGATGACAATAAAAAGAAAAACTTTACATCCACCCATGTTGTTCACACTTAGTAGTACACTACATTTAGAATATTCTATTTGAAGTTGTTCAATATTTTTCATTAATTTTTTTCTTCACTAATATGTAAGTCATAGATGAAAAAGATATATCAAACCCAAGTTCTATAATCACTAACAAAGGTAAACTCAAAGTGAAACCAATGGTAAACTCAAAGTGAAACCAATGATGTAAGTGGTCCATTTATTCACTAATATGTAAGTCATAGATGAAAGAGATATATCAAACCCAAGTTCTATAATCACTAACAAAGGTAAACTCAAAGTGAAACCAATGATGTAAGTGGTCCATTTATCTGGATGTGTGACTAAAAACAAATCCCAACGTCAGTGTACTAGTCAAACCTGTGATTGCAGATCCAACTGATCATAATCAGTCTCTGGTGTTAGTAGATCCAACTGATCAAGTCTGTGGTGTTAGCAGATCCAACTGATCAACATCAGTCTGTGATGTACATTATTGCTTCCATTGCTTTCAGAATTGATAGCAATGTAATAACCCAAATGCTTCGTGATAAAACAGATGGGTGTAGAGAAACTTTCGCTTTAAGAAAGTTCCCTACTTTTTCCTTTTCTATGCGTTGTAGATGCCCAAAAGTTGCGGCGTAAAAATCTGGGCACCCCTTTGCTCGATTCGAGATGGAAATGATAGAGTACTGGCAGAAACATAAGGGGACGCCTGAACATCAGTATATCATATCCTAGATGGAGCTTCATTTAGTATTTTGAAGAAGAAACTGCAATTGGTTTCATATCTTTGTTTGTTCACTTTGCCTTGTATTAATGACTGAAATCTAGGAATATTAAGCTTTTTGTTCATGATTCCTGACTATCGTACCTCTTGTTTTCTTTGTAGAATCACGTGAGATCTCCAGAGTTCTTCAATCTCTTCCCGCCTCCAATAGAAGCATCCGAGGCTGATATTCACTATCAGTTTTTCGTTGTGATTGCACTATCCTATTGTTATATCCCTACTAAATATGAGGATGTGGTGTACTGTGAAATGTTCACAATATGGAAACTGCGTGGTGCTTGCCAGATTATTGCATAGAAGAAGTGCATTCTATAGTCTAGTAGGAGGAGATGTGTAACTATTTCCGTGTTCATCTAGATGCTTGAAAGATCCTTTTAAAATGGATCTATGCTGTTATTATGATCAATAGCCACAATAATAACAACAATAATATAAAGTTTAACGTTATCCTCCCTTAGCCTTTTTTAACCCAAAATCTTTCAACCTTCCTTGGGGCCCAAACCCATGGCGTTCACTCATTCTGTACCATTCTTCAGTTTGTAAGACCTTTTCCTGATCTTGTGAAGAGAAAAGGACACACCACAGCACAACAACATCACAACACTGTGGCACCGCAATACCGCGACAATCAAAGAATTAACTGCGCAGTACACAAACTTTTCTTTCGCTACGGACTTTGACGAAAACCCCAACTTTTACTTCACAAATGACTTTCACTTCGCCGAGCAATTACTTCGCGAATATTGCCTTCGCGGAACTTTACTTCGCAACACTTGCAATAACGCGGAACTTATAAACTTGAAGTTATTTTTACTCCACATAACTTCGTGGTGGACTTGTTGATATCGACAAGCCTAATCTTAAGCAAATATTTTAATAAAATATTTCTTGCTAAAACATAAGAACGAAAGAATGAAGATTATGCCAAAGTTATTGTGCGTTAAACTAAAGCTTTACCGCCGTGAAATACTTTGAGATTCTTGATTTCTTTACTGACACTAAATGTAAACAACATTTACCCAGATGCATATGAAGAAGATGTGCGACATGTAATAACCACCATTCTTGAGAATGAACACAAAATAACTATTGACTTATATATTACCGCAGTAAAACAAGTAACATTGCCGCAATACAAAGAGATGGTAAATACTTTAATCTTTCACCATTTTACGCAGAGCTTGGGCTCATATATTTCACGATCAACTTCTTCTTCAATCTTTTATCTCTATTATCTCTCACAGAGCTTGAGCTCTCACTTATGCATATCTTTCATCTCTACTTCATCTCTAATGCGAGTGATTTACATTTATACATAAACTTAGGATTGCTTCGCTTGGAAGCTATTGAACTTCATTAAAGACTGTAATAAATTTCTACCTAAGAAATTCAACTTGCGGAATAGAAACGCGGCTGATTAAATACTAGGAAGTGTGCACGATGCCTTCTGTCAGATTGACAGACTGTCTGACATCTCTGCGATACAACAGACTGACAAAATGTCTGACGGGGCGACTGATAGAGCCGGAGCGAACTAGATGCGCATTCAACTCGTAAGTACATTTCTCCAACACTCCCCCTTAATTATGAGTTGATGACAAAATTTTACACAATGATTCAAAGCTGCAACATGCTCTGTGCATGACAAAGTTCACTATGCAGAACTTGTCACTCCTAAACAACTTCGCAGATATTGGAATGTGTTTCTTGCCAATGGTTTTGTGAATATATCTGCTACCTGATCTTCAAACCTGCAAAATTCTAAATAGATTTCCTTGTTGTTTATTAATTCTTTGATGAAGTGATACCTTGTGTCGATGTGCTTGGTTCTCTTGTGGTAGACATGATTCTTTGATAGTGTGATAGCTGAATTGTTGTCGCAGTAAATGACTGTGGGTTCTTGTTATTGCTGCGACAGATCACTTAACATCCTCTGCATCCATACGGCTTGACATGTAGCGCTTGTAGCTGCGACATACTCTGCTTCTGCTGAAGAAAGAGTTACGATCGATTGCTTCTTTGAAGCCCATGATACAACATCTATTCCTACATGAAATGTATTGCCAGATGTGTTTTTTCTATCATCTACGCTACCTCCATTGTCGTTGTCTTTGTACCCGATGAGTTTGAAATTTTTTGCAGTTGAATACAAAATACCGAAGTCTCTTGTTCCACTTACATACCTCGTAATTCTTTTTCTTGCTTGCCAATGCGATTCTTTCGGTGTCTCCATGAATCTTGAGATTAAACCGACTCCATACATGATGTTTGGCTTTGTCGCTGTAAGATACATAAGACTGTGGATGAGTCTTTTAAACAAAGTAAGATCAACCTTGGATCAATCATCATCCTTGCTCAATTTCAAACCTGTTATTACTAGTGTTGGTGTTGTCTTGCAATTTAACATCTTAAATCTATTCAAGACATCACTTGCATACTTCGACTGAGATATAAACATCCCATTTTCAGTCTGATGAACTTCAATACCCAGAAAGTACTTCATATGCCCCAAATTGGTCATTTCAAATTCACTTTCCATGACTGTTCTAAATTCTTCTATGCCGAAATCACCAATAAATATTAAATCATCTACATACAAGCAGAAAATTAGCTTATTACCTTGCTTGCTGATTTTTGTGTACTGCGTTGGCTCACATTCACTTCTGTGAAATCCATTTTGAATGAGGTAAGAGTCAATGCGACTATAGCAGGCTTGCGGAGCTTGCTTCAAACCATCGAGCGCCTTTTTCAGTCTATATACTCTATGTTCTTGTCCTGGAACTTCATAGCCTTGTGGCTGCTCCACGTATACTTCTTCCTCCAAATAACCATTTAAAAATGTAAACTTGACATCCATTTGATAAACAGGCAATTTCTTTTGTGCTGCAATAGCCAGAACTGTTCTGATAGTGTCCATTCGTGCTACAGGTGCAAAAGTTTCATTGAAGTCTATACCAAGCTACTGTATGAATCCTCTTGCTACCAATCTCGCCTTGTGCTTCTGCACATTTCCTTTAGCATCTTGTTTGGTCTTATAAATCCATTTGACGCTTATCACATCCTTGTTGATAGGAACATCGACTAATTCCCATGTTTGATTTTTCTCAATGCATTCAATTTCTTCATTCATGGCTTGTGCCTAGACTTCATCTTCAACTGCTTCTTCATATGTTAGCAGATCATTAACTTGAGAAAATAATGCAAAAACAAAAAATGAATTTGGTGTACCGGTCTCATATATCTCACGCAGACTTCTTGTTCTTGGTGGAGTTGCTGGTGTCGAACTGTGCGAACTGCTTGATGGAGTTTGCTACACACTTGCTGTGCTTGTCGGAGTTGCTTGAGCTGCGACTGATGTTGGAGTACCTTGTGTTGAAACATGTTGCACTATCCTGGGAGTAAACAGAGCTGCAACATTTGGTTTACATGCGGTATCTCATCCGCATCTTCTGCGATGTCATCATGTTCAACATGTGACACGATTTTAACATTCTTCTCTACAGTTCCATCCCATGCTTCATTTTCAACAAACTGAACATCTCGACTGACGATAACTTTTCTTGCACCAGGATCATACAGCTTGTATGCTTTTTTTTCTTCAGAATAACCAATAAAGATGCATTTCTGTCCTTTATTGTCTAATTTCCTTCTTAGCTCATCTGGAACATGTGCGTATGCTACACAACCAAAAACTTTTAAATGCAAAACACTATGTTTCATACATGTCCATGCTTCCTTTCACGCTCTTCGTCGGACATCGATTCATGATGTATACTGTAGTTGCGACTGCCTCAGCCCAGTATTCATTTGACAGATGTGCGGCTGCCAACATACTGCGCGCCATTTCCATAATGGTCCTGTTCTTCCTTCGGTGATGCCATTTTGTTGCGGTGTGTACCGCGCAGTGAATTGCTTGTGTATGCCATGATTTTTACAAAAAATTAAGAAATCATTTGAGACATACTCACCACCTCTATCTGTTCTCAATATCTTGATGTTGTAACTACTTTGCTTCTCCACAATTGTCTTGAACTGTTGAAAACAATGAAATGCATTAGATTTATGTTTCAGAAAGTAGAACCATGTTTTTCTTGTGAAATCGTCAATAAATGTGAGAAGATAAGTGCATCCTCCCATGGACGGTGTTTGCATCAGTCCACAAATATCTGAGTGCACTATTTCAAGTGGTGCGCGAGCTCTGTATGACTTTTCGACGGGAAAAGTCTCTCTATGCTGCTTTCCAAAGTTACAACCTTCACAAATTCTCTCTGGATTTTCAATCAATGGCAATCCTTTCACCATGTTCTTCATGTGCAGTAGCTTCAACCCACCAAAATTCAGATGTCCAAATATGAAATGCCATAACCAGGATTCATCCTTCATTTCTATCTGAAACGCAGCTTGCATTGCGCTATCGTTTTCTTCCTTTTCAAAGTGAACTTCTGCTTCTTTGCTCTTTGCACGGAACGCAGATCCATAATTCTCATTCTGACTTGCATGAACAACTTGAGTTGTCTTTTCTTTTATGATGGGTCTTATTCTCAAAGGAAACAAGTTATTGCTTGTCATCTGCACTTCAGCAATTAACTGATTGCTGGGATATATGTCCTTGATCACACAACGCTTACCTACCATGTGAACTCTGTAACCTTTTTCCTTTAGCTGACCAATCCTCATCAGGTTGTGCTTCAAACGTTGAACATAATACACATAAGACATATATTTCTGCTCCCCCTGTTTTCTTAGAATATCAACAGTACCCTTTCCCAAAACAGTAACTTGAATATTATTTCCAAGTGTTACATCAGTTTGAACTGATTTATCTAGACTAGAAAATAAATTTAAATTACCAGTCATATGATTGCTACAACCTGAGTCTAAATACCATATGTCATTTGGACTTTCTTGGACAACATTGCATTCCAGTGGAGATGCGCATGCTAAGAACAATTAGTTGTTCAGTGCGTTGTTCTTGCTTGACTATGCTTCACCTTGCTTTCCTTGGTCATACTACTTCTTCTTGAATTCATATGTGAAGTGTCCACACTTCTTGCAGTAATGACATTGAATTTTTTATTTATCATACCTTTTTCCACTTGAATGATTGGGAGTCTGATTCTAGCCTCTACCAGCGACATTTGCAGGACTGCTGCTGCGACCTCCTCTGAAAGAACTTCGTCCTCTTCCTCTAGATCTTGATCTTCCTCTACCTCTATCGCGACTTATGGATGACTGTGCTGCGAATGCACCTTCCAGCGATGTATCTGAACCGCTGATTTTGTGTTGATGATTGAGTAATGAGGCTTGCAACTCATCAATAGTAAATGTGGACAGATCTTTGTTTTCCTCCAAGGTTACAACCAAAGATTCATATTTCTTTGGAAGAACTCTAAGAACTTTTTCAACAACTCTTTGATCAGTTAGAGTTTCTCCGTGAATCTTTATTTGATTAACTAAACCAATTACATGAGTATAGAATGAGTCTACTGACTCTATGTTTTTCATAGACAGAGATTCAAAATCTCTTTTCAGAATTTGTAGTTTAGCAGTTTTTATCTTGTTCAAACCTTGGTATGATGTTTCCAGTGTGTCCCACACTTCCTTGGTTGACTGCACTGCTACTACTCTTGGGAGTATTGATTCATGTGTCGCTTGATGTATGTGAAACAACACCTTTCCGTCTTTCTTCCTCTGTTCCCTTAGAAGATCCTTCTCAGCTTGAGTGAGGTTGTTGTATGGTGCTGTATTTGTTGGTTCTACATAACTAGTCTGGACTATGTCCCATACATCTTGTCCTCTAAACAAAGCTTTCATTGTTAGTGACCAATATTCATAATTTTTACCGGAAAATATTGGAGTTTGCAAATTACCAAAAGTGGAAGCCATCACTTTTCCCTTTTTGTAAATAGAAATCTTTCTCGCCATAAACTAGGCTCTAATACCAGATGAAGGGAAAAGGACACACCGCAACACAGCAACACCACAACACTGCGGCACCGCGACAGTCAAAGAATTAGCTACGCAGTACAGAAACTTTTCTTTCGCTACGGACTTTGAGAGAAACCCCAACTTTGACTTCGCAAATGAGTTTCACTTCGCCGAGAAATTACTTCACGAATATTGCCTTCGTGGAACTTTACTTCACAACACTTGCGATAATGCAGAACTTAATGCGGAACTTATAAAATTGAAGTTATTTTTACTCCGTGTAAATTCGTAACTTCGTGGCAGACTTGTTGATATCGAAAAGCCTAATCTTAAGCAAATATTTTAATAAAATATTTCTTGCTAAAAAAGAATGGAAGAATGAAGATTATGCCGAAGTTACTGTGCATTAGACTAAAGCTTTACCGCCGTGAAATACTTTGAGATTCTTGATTTCTTTACTGACAGTGAATGTAAACAACATTTATGCAGATGCATATGAAGAAGGTGTGCGACATGTAATAACCACCATTATTGAGAATGAACACAAAATAACTATTGACTTATATATTACCGCAGTGAAACAAGTAACATTGCCGCAATACAGAGAGATGGTAAATACTTCAATCTTTCACCATTTTACGCAGAGCTTGGCCTCATATATTTCACGATCAACATCTTCTTCAATATTTTATCTCTATTATCTCTCATAGAGCTTGAGCTCTCACTTATGCATATCTTTCATCTCTACTTCATCTCTAATGCGAGTGATTTACATTTATACATAAACTTAGGATTGCTTCGCTTGGAAGCTATTGAACTTCATTAAAGACTGTAATAAATTTCTACCTAAGAAATTCAACTTGCGGAATAGAAACGCGGCTGATTAAATACTAGAAAGTGTGCACGATGCCTTCTGTCAAATTGACAGACTGTCTGAGATCTCTGCAATACAATAGTTTGACAAAACGTCTAACGGGGTGACTGATAGAGCCGGCTTGAACTAGATGCGCATTCAACTCGTAAGTACATTTCTCCAACATCTTGTAAGATGCACCCATCAGATCTAGAGAACAACGACACATTTTTACTCCTCTACTAGTTCTGCTACAACTCACCAGCCATTGCATTAGCAATGAGGTTGATCAACTCTCAAACAATCTTCTTCTAATGAGTCTATTCCTCTTGAGCTATCTATCTCTATCTCTACAGTTGAATTTTAATTGTGTTTCAACTTCTTAAGTCGTCTCTCAAATTGCAAACTGCGATATACACATGCATGTCTATTAATTAATGCAATATTTATGTTATCTAGAGTGACAACCACAACAAGATAACAAAGTGCAGTGGATTTGACTTGTATGGATTGGGAGTTATCCAATTCCATTGAAGTGTTTACTCTTCCAAAAATTGTATATTATTATAACCATGTATAGTCAATTTTTACTATTCTTATAAAACTAATAAAATTTTACATTACATATAACATTTATAATAATTTTATATTACCCTTATTTCATCATTGCACCGAGTGAAAAGAGGTGCTCTACATCCCAGTATGGGGGAGATGTTGTAACTTGAATGTAACATTTGTAACAAAATAAGTAAAAAAATTCATGTCAGCTCATGAAATAAAAAATTATGGAAAGTATTAAAAAAAAAAATCAATGTTGGTTCATAAAATAAAATATTATGAAAAGTAATTAAAAAATAGATGTTCGTTTATACAATAAAAACTTAAAACTTAAACCCTCAAGAGAGTTTAAATTTAAAAAAAGAAATACACCTCAAGAAATTGGATCCCTCTCGGTGCTTGATAGATACGGGTTTAAGATGGATCTATGCTGGTTATATCACAACTATAAAGCCAAACACTTATATTTCTCTTGTTTCCTCCCAGAGCTATAAGTCTATACAAATCAACTTAAAAAGATCCATCTTGTTATTGACTCAACCAGCCCTGTCCCCTATAACTCAAGCCTTTTGAATATAAGGTGATAAAATTTGATACAATCAAAATCCATAAACCCTTTTTTTCTTAATTTTCAAAATCCATAAACCCATTTTCTTCAATTTTCAAAATCCATAAACCCATTTTCTTAAATTTTCAAAATCAATCTTTAGTGTTAATTTTAAATATGTTGTATTATTTAATTAAAGAAATTTTTTTTTCCTTTCATATATATATATTTCAACAAAAAAACTAATATTCATAGAATCAAAGAAAATGTTTTCATACATTCTTCATTGCATCATTCATGTAGATTAGCCTTCAAGTGCTACTATATATCCAATAGACTTACATTCAAAACACATCACCATTCCCAAGTTTGGAAAGACTACTACCAACAAAATTTCACTGTTACTATAAAGAAAAATATGCTTCCTGACTACGCTCTCATGAAGAAGCCTCCATTTATAGTAATGGAGAGAGCTAAAAATAGCCTACGTGTTGGCTTACAACCTGGCATCCTTGGAAACTCAAGGATAGCCAAAGACCTCGGAAAATATAAACACCAACACTCCCCCATAAGTGAAAGGTAGGGAGGAAACCAAAAAAACAAAGATGGGTTTCGTCAACGAGGCCTGATAAGGTACCCATGTACAACCTCTCATAACTGGAGAAAAGGAGAAAACCTCATGGGAAAAACTCCTCCCCAAAAGAGAGAAAATCACACATGCCGAAAAAAAGGAAATGGAGATGAAATTGATGAAGATCCACACTACTGATGCACACCACCCCAAGGAAGCATTGCATACCACCCCCCCACAATGTTGAACTAAGTGTAAAATATGGTGGTATGGAATGTCACAACTGATGGAAAAAGGATGAAGGTGCTAGTTGAAGACAGTGATGATGTCCAACAAAACACTCCATTGTGGCAAGCTTCAAGAGACTGTGAAACAAAGTAGTACAAGGAGACGAAATCCTGGTCACACTCAAACAAACTATCTTCACGAGTGTCCCAAAATTTATTACTCAAAAGTGCAGAACGAGAGGTACCATAAAAAAATGTCATCATGGACCACAATCCTCGTTATGGGTTCCCGCAAACAAGGCCATTTTAGATACCCATTTACAAGTGAGGAATCAATACAATTCATTGAAAAATATGGTGTGCAACCACTCTTTCGAAAGAGAGCAGAGATCTCAGCGTAATACTGAAAACAAAGGAAATAAAATGAAGGCTCGAAGAGTAGTGATGGAAATATACAGCCAAAAACCCCTCAAATGCAGTAGGAAAAAGTGACTCCAAAAAACCTCCAAATCTCCAATTCTCCCCCCATTAAACCCAACTGAGGGATGTCACCAATAGAAAATTGCAACAATAGATATCGATCGAATATCAATCGACAAAGAAAACCAATCAAAGCTTCAATTGACTATCACCACTGGTCAAACATCAATGGACCACTCAAAGGAAATCATATGTAGGAGGAACTATATACGATTGTACAACCGAAGATACACATCGATATGAAGTCGTCAAACATCTATGCAAATGATTTCATGACCATTCATCAATCCGACCACAATGAATAGTTGACACTGGTCCATGGTTCTGTCTTTTACATCTTTTCTGGAAATTTTGAAAAGTAGAGTTGTCATTCTTCCAAGAATTTTGTTTCTTGGGTACATTCCTCAAATTCTTATGAGGATGTTTATATGGCACATAGTTTTTTTTTGGATGAACAGAGAGGCACGTTGAGGTTCTGGTTCACTGGTAGAATCAACAACAACATTCTCAAGTTTTGCTTGTTATGAACAACCAACTAAGCAACACATTCATCAATAGGTTGCTCTTCATTCTAAATTCCACTAGGAACAAATATAACATTCCTTGACTCATCAAGACTAGGTGAAGACAAAGAGGTAGTAGAAGCATCATATCCAAGACCCGCTCTTGAGTTTTGCAACTCAGGGGCAATAGGTACAACAATTCCTTGGTCATTCCTCCCAAGTCCTCCACATGTATAGCCCATTTTGCTCAGCGGGAGAGACCCAATACCTGTATTTTGTTTTTCATGTTGAATGATTGTTCATGTTGCACAACCGAATACTCTGAAAATAGATACATCATGCTTGACATGAATCCAAGCTTCCCGTGGATTCATATGTAACACTACTTTCTGAGGAATCCAATTCTAAATGTAATTTGAACAGTTCACTACTTCGGCCTAGAAGGAGGATGGCATGTTCTTGGACTGAATCATGCAATTCACCATTTCTTTCAATGTCTTGTTCTTTCTTTCAACAACGCCATTTTGCTAAGGAGTGTAGGGAATAGAGTGTTGATGCAAAATACCTTGTTCTCTACAAAATTATTTGAATTCTTGATTAACATACTCCCCCCCATTATCTGTGTGCAGATTCTTGACAGAAAGAGAGGATTGCTTCTCAACAAAAGTCTTGAAAGTATTGAAAGTGGAGAAGACTTCACTTTTGTACTTAAGAAAATACACCCAAGATCGGCATGAGAAATTATCAATAAAGGTGAGTGCATACTTAGCTCCTAAAAAAGGACGATTTGGAAAGATCATGATATCACTATGCACCAACTCAAGAGATACAATAACATGCAATATTTTCCCTTTCGGAAAGGGATCTTGATGTTTTTTTCCAAGAACACATCTTGGAAAAACTCCATCTGTGCATGAAACATTAGGAATCCCAAGAACAAGTTTTTGTGAATTCATTTGCTATAGATATGTATAATTAAGATGTCCAAATATTTCATGCCAAAGCCTACTTAATGAATCAACATGAGCAATGAAATATTTACCATAAGAAGGCTCAAAACCAGAAAATTTGTATAAGCGAGATCTGTGATCAACCTATCCATATGAAACAACATTTTATGCATCGTGTAGTTCATGAATGACTACATCATTGAGAGAAAATGTAATTGTTTTCCCATCACCAGAATGGCAGATCTGATAAATGGAGAGAAAATTGGTAGAGATGTCAAGTACAAGCAAAACATTGTTGATACATCCATCATCTAACTGCATAGTTCCTGATCCTTGAACATCAAGCTGTGAAGAATCTCCCACTGCAATCTGTGAAATGCTACAATCAGATGGAGATGGAAGCAACTCATTAGAATGCGTCATATGATGAGATGCTCCTCAGTCAAATATCCAGTTGTCAGAGGATGCATGTGAAGCTCGAGCACATAAGGAAATCCCTTTACTAGATGAAGAGGGTTTGGACATTGAAATATTATGCTTCTTCATAGCTTCATTAAATGCTTCATGTTTTTGGGAGCACCTAGATTCTAAATGCCCTTCTTTTCCACAAAAGATGCAGGTTTCATTTGATATCTTTTTCCATGTCTTGGAGGAAGACCTATTGGACTTAGAATTGGGTGGAGAAGACTGTAGTTTCTTCCTAGATTTGGAGGGAGGCTCACTATCTTGAGCAGAATTCTTCTTCTTTTGAGAACGAGCTTTGGATTTACCTTTTGAGATATGTGCTACAAGTGCCTGAGAGCTAGAAAGTGCATCTAGTTGCTGAAGCTTAGATTGTTCTCTTGCTAGATGTTCACAAAATAACTCAAAATTAGGCATTTAAAAATTGCCATCAAGTGCATCCACTGTAGAATAAAATGAGGAAGAAAATACCTGATACAGACCCTTCAACTTGGATAGAATTAGGAAGATGCATTCACTATTTGATTTAGTCTTTCCACATGCTTTCAATTGCGCGACTAGTGACCTAAATTTGGTAAGATAGCCTTCAATGGAAACATGTTCGTCATGTATAAGAGAAGACAACTTCGTCTCTAATTCCAAAGCCCAAAATTCATTGACTTTTCCAAATAGGGAGGCCAGTTTGTCCCAGCTTACCTTTGGTGTTTTGCAGCCATCAAGGTGAAACAATAGGCTATCATAAACATGAAGCCCGGTCAATCCCATTGCCTCATCCAACTTATTTCGATAGGAACAAATTTCAATTTCCTTGGTGAATGTTGGCTGCTCCTTAGCCAACATCTACCATAAGCCTTTTGATTGCAATAGTTGTTGCACCTTTATATTCCAAGTGTGGTAATTATGGGGAGTGAGGAGGTCACCCTCGACTCCGCCATATTATCAATACATACAAAATGGATTTGGTTTCACAAACTGAAAAAAATGGTAATTTCCAGGCAAATAAAATGAGAGCACAACCTGTTCTACGTACCAGATCTGCGTGGAAGCTGTAGAAACTGAAACCTGCAGGTGAAAAACATAAGCTTTGAGAGGTAGATCTTTTTATAATGCAGTCAACTATGCTCAAGAAGACCGCATGGGTTTAGAGGCCCAGGTGACATTGCCGCAACAAATTTCTCAGATCCGAGCAAAAAAGTGCAAGCTTCCTTGCTTAGAAGGAAAAACAATGCTCCATGGATCACATGAAAGGCCGAGTGTCTAGTCTCATGCCCAAGAAGGAAGGGATCCATCAATGCTTCTGCCGCGTCAGACGTGGGGTCCACTCACCCATCCAATGAGCAACACATCTTGCAATTGCAGGACATACAACCTTAGCAAGACACGATCTGATTCTGGTTTTGGATCCAAAATAATGAGCAAGTTGATTGATCCTTAGAACATCTTTGCTATGGACGATCTCTTATGGTGATGGGAAACCGATACAAGATTCTACAACAATGTTTGATGTGTGTTGAATCTAAAGGGTTGTAGCAAACTTAGTACCTGGCTGGTGAAAATCCTCAGATCCTAGCAAGACGGCTGGTCAAACACACACCTCCAGATCAATGTCACACAGAACGTCCACGTAGGGAGAAACAAATAGCGTCTAATCTCCCACGATCAATAAATAGTATGAAACAGATCTAGAGTTGGGGATCAGATGCACCTTCAAGTTAATACTGAAAAATGAAACAACAACAACGTGGGCTTTACACAACACCCACATGAGAGAGAAATCTCATTTAAAAAACTCTCATTTAAGTCCCCCACGATGTTTAGACCTCCCCCACAGGGTTTACAATGAAAAAAAGAGAAATATGGGTTTGTGAAGAGGTCACACACAGATTTTTGAAGGCCAACCAGCAATCCTCTAGTGCCTAGAAAATCCACTGCTTCACAAATGGCAGGACCGATCTGTAGATTGAATGATGGACAGATCGCTTGAACCACCTCAGAAGATCACATACAAACAATAACTCTCACAAAAAAACAACGAAAAAACAACGGCAAGGGACTTGCAGAATGGCTCGGATACCACAAGTTTACCAAGAGATGCAAGATCAAACCCTTCTACATGAGAGAAAACTAAATGATCTATTGATCTGAGATAATGAATATATGAGGAAAATATGTTGTATTATTTAATTAAAGAAATTTATTTTTCCTTTCATATATATATATATTCAACTAAAAAAATCAATCTAATATTAATAAAATAAAAAAAATGTTTTCATACATCCTTCATTACATCATTCATATAGATTAACCTTCAACTACTTACATTAAAAAACATCACCATTCCCAAATCTAAAAGGACTACTATCAACAAAATGTCATTGTTACTATAAAGAAAAATAGGCTTCCTAACTACACTCTCATGCTACCAATAAATCCACCAAAAAGGGAACATATATACACCGAGAGTCAAGGAAATAATATATATTACACTATCAAAAAAACAAACCCTTCAAAAATTAGTTCTCCTTCCAAAAATTCCATTCATTTGTTAGAATCCACAATCTTATAAATAATCTGCTTCAATGTTTTATATCAACAAAATGTCATTGTTACTATAAAGAAAAATAGGCTTCCTAACTACACTCTCATGCTACCAATAAATCCACAAAAAGGGAACATATATACACCGAGAGTCAAGGAAATAATATATATTACACTATAAAAAAACAAACCCTTCATAAATTAGTTCTCCTTCCAAAAATTCCATTCATTTGTTAGAATCCACAATCTTCTTAGATAAATAATCTGCTTCAATGTTGTATATCATGTTGGAGAAGTCCTTCAACGTGATTGATATTCTTTGATACCAAGCATCTCTAGGTTTAATACTGGGAGATTGTATTTGTTTCATTATATATATATATATATATAAATTTGAAAAGTAGATGGAGTTCGAAAAGGATTATTTTTTCATTATTTATCTACATCAAAGATAAAACATAAAGAAAAAATCAAATGCAATGTTCTGTGTCTTAAAAAGATTTGTTAGCTATTTATCCATATCATAATAAACCTAGAATCAACCCAAAAAACCAAATTTTCATTACTTTGTAAGTTATTTATCCAAACCATAATAAACTTAGAATTAATGAGGAAAAAGCCAAATATCCAATATGAATGAAAATTTAATCTTTTATGATTATTAGTGGGAGGAATTTAATTGTACTTTAAAGAATAAAGTGGACACTTAGAAGTCCGCATGGGTGTAGCTCAACTGGATATTCACTTGATATGAAGGAAATGTTGTAAATGGAGGTCACAAGTTCAAATCACCCCGGCTTACTCGTGCCCCATGCTTGTGGGTGTGAGTACACTATCTTAATGAATTAATTTTGTATCTATATATAAATATGTAATCTTTCGCATAGGTGTCTTTTTTTTCAGTGAAAAAAAGTCATACTACTGATAATCATTAAAAACGAATCAAATAGTACAATATAGCATAAATCTTAAACAAACTTATGATAAAAAAGATGCCAGAGTTCTGCAATAACAACCAATGTTCTATGGTTGCATCACAACTAATATTGGTCATATAAATTGACCATTCCCTTATCGCAGCTCTGAGTCTCCATGAATTCTTCCCAATAGACTAAGCCTTCTACTCCTCCATGTGCTTCCTTAGAAAGAGCATCTGCAGTCATGTGGAATTGCCGAAAGATATGTTCAAAAGTAATGTCTTTGAAGAGTTGGATTTTTTCACGAACTCTGTAACACCACTCATGTAAAGAAATGATATTTAAATTATATTCTTTGAGAGCCCATTTTATCGTCACCCTGGAATCACCAAATATTGTCAACACCTGTAGACCCATGATGGAAGCTATTGTAATTACACACCATAACCCAAGTAATTATGCTTTAGTATTTGTTCCTTTTCCACAATTCATCATAAGAGTAAAATAGTGTTCTTTGTTGAGGTAAATCACACCCCCAACAACACATGATCCATCTAATGCCGAATCATCAAAGAAACCCACTTATTTGTGGTAAGGAAAAATAAAAATTCCAAGTTGTCTAATGATCTTCTATCTAGTACTATAATTATAATCCTTGAATATGACCAGTATCTTACTAAAATAATATAGTATAACTATAATTATATAAGTTTAAAATTCCTCTTTCATTGATTAATCAATGTTTAATCCTTAATAAATGGTTACCATTCCTTTTAAAGTCACTCTTTTTTCAAAATAATCTGCATTATGAGAATCTTTCATCATTTTTTTGGATAACAAATTACGAATGTGATAACAAAAATAATTTATCAATGCTCAATAATTATAGGCATAAGTTTAACACTCGTTTTTCATTGATTAATCAATGTTTTATCCTTAACAAATGGATACGATTCCTTTTAAAAGTCACTCTTTTTTTCAAATAATCTACCATTTCTTTTAAAAGTCACTCTCGTTCCGAAATAATCCACATTATGAGAATCTTTCATCATTTTTATGGATAACAAATTAAGAATGTGATAACAAAAATAATTTATAATGCTGGTACATGCTTACCATAGATGAAAGTATATAAACAAGGCTAACAATGAAGAAGCCTATATACAACTTTAGTTTATAAAAGTATAATGACACTAGAAAGAAAAACTTTACATCCACTAATGTTGTTCAATACAACTTTAGTTTATAAAAGTATGATGAAAATTAAAAAACAACTTTCATCCACTAATGTTGTTCACACTTAATAATCCATTGAACTAGAATATTCAATTTGAAGCTACCTAATATTTTTCATTATCTTTCTCCTAATATTTTTCATTATCTTTCTCCCATCTGTGAACCATAGATGGGAGATATTCTCTCCCCTCTCTAAATATATATATATCTTTTCTTAGGTAGGAGAACATTAAAATCTAGTTTTGTTATTAATATTTCATTATTTTATTAAAATGCGATGGAACTAGCATACGTGAGATTAATATATTAAATAAAAAAAATTATTACTTAAGAGAACATTAAAATATAGTTTTGTTATAATATTTCATTTTTTTTTATTAAAATGTCATGGAGCTAGTATGTTTGAGCTTTATATTGAACAAAAATTACACATGTGACTCATATTGGGTTGTAGAGTATATCGCTCAGCATAATAAATTAGATCCCTAAAATGGGTTATTTATTAAACCATGGTTCGAATGAAATTCCAAGTTCTATAATCACTAGCAAACATAAACTCAAAGTGAAATCAATGATGTAAGTGATCCATTTATTGATTTCTGACTAAAAACAAATCCCAACCTCTCTAATCACTAACAATAATATAAATAAATCCCCAATGTTGTCAATATGTTTGCATTACTAGATCTTATTTCAATCTCAAACTCTTTAGTCACTAGAAGGGTCTTGCTCAACTCAAG
This sequence comes from Larix kaempferi, assembly GCA_027924585.1. NCBI lineage: Eukaryota > Viridiplantae > Streptophyta > Pinopsida > Pinales > Pinaceae > Larix > Larix kaempferi. The sequence continues at coordinate 35,680,821 of BSBM01000205.1, forward strand.
ATCCTACAATGTTACATAAGCCAATGAATCCACATTTTTGTTAACATGCTTGCATCGCTAGATCTTCTCTCTCAACAAAAATTAATGACAATTTAATAGGTTGTCAAGCTATTATCCTCAAATGAAGTACCCTTTTGAGGCAATATATATTTTTAATTGGCTTATGAGAAATTAATATAAATTTCAAATTTTTGGTGTTATTTTTTTTGTTTGGAGGAATTAACAATTTGGGTAGTGCTCATACTTGTTTTACATGGGTTCGATTCCCATCTGCTACCACTGTATCCCTAGGTGCACCCACATTGCCCTACATGGGTACATGGGATATTCAAGGTTTGAAACTTGCTGCATCACAAGGAGTTCCTTAAGAGTGCACCCTATCACCAACTGGTCTACACCCCAGGGTCTTCTCTTTTTTTGAATGAAATGGGGGTGGTAGTTTATCCACTTATGTGCATATGAGTTAGGATATCATTTAATACAATCTCTTCGGGTGCAAGCACATGTTCGACCACTACCTCAAGCTAACCCCATGGATTTAGGTTAGGCCCTCACAGGAATTTAACCTTTTCCATTGGTTAAAAATTCATCTCTCTTCACCAATGGATCCAACCTTTTTTATCCAATTCATTGGTGTTATTATTACTATTTCATAGTATCATTTATTTGCTAAATTATTGTATTAAATAAATAAAATATACATAAATTCAATTAGTTGGTTAGCTACATGGGAAACCCAAACAATAACAAAATAAAATGTCACGATTTAAAACTATCATAAGATAGTAGAAAAAGGTTTTAAAGTCTTGAGTCTAACTATCCTAAGCTTGGTGTTATCAAGAAAATAGAAAGTAAAATAATTCCTTAACGGATATCTAGAATAAATGAAAGTAGCAAAACTAACCTTCAACACTGTTAAAGTTAAGGAGAGTGATCTGCATAATTAGAGATTGAGATAGGATGGACCTCTTGGGTAGAGGTTGGAGGATTGTCCTATACTTTGGTTGTGTTCTTAGTGAAATCGAATCCTTTAGTAGCCTTAGAAATTATATTAATCTTGGCATTCATTCTTCTCATTTGGTCCTAGATCTCATCCATTTGGAGAAGAATTTATTTGTGCTCCTCCTTATGATCCAACAACACCTTCCCAAGAAAATAATTGAATTGGTAATATAGAAAGATCATCTAACAATATTTGGTATCTCTTTTCCTTGAATTTCCAACCATATAAAAATTTAAGGGAAAAATTTCACCCAGGGGAGAAATTTAGAAGGTTCAAAAAATAATTAGAAAAAATATTATATTATACCATTTTCTTTAATTTTCTATTTTTTTCCCTAAAATATTACTTCAACTATAAATATCCCATACTTTAGCCCAAAACGCTTTTATGATGATTTGGAAATTCACCTGGAAATGCCCTTGGATCTCTATGCTTGGATGGACATTCGCCCTAAAAATTTCACTTTACATTATTGCACTTTTTAATTCGCCCTAAAATGTTTTCCTGAGATTGTTGCACATTGTAATTTTCCTTTGAATCGTATTATAGGTGGGTTTGGCCACTAATTTTGGAAAAGAATGAATAGTTCAAAGTTGTGCTTATAATTTTGGTAGATTTAGAGGAGATCAAAGAGGAAAAGCTGCAAAGAAGAAAAAATGGTTCTCATAATGAAGATAAATTTCTATGTAAAAGAATGAAAAAATTATTACTTCAAGCAAATTAAATTATCTTATTGTCCATGAAGGAAAAGGAGCATGAGATTGTGGAAGCCATGTTCATTCTCAATAGAAATAAAAGGCCATAAAGATCAAACCCATATGGAAGAAGGTAATAACACGACATAGGAATTAATTCAAGTCCTTACAATTTTCATTGGTAAAGACATCAATCATGTGGGGATTTGGATCATGTGTAGCAAGGAAGTTTCCATGGAAATCCACAAATCCATTATTTTGGCCAAGATATTGGAAATTCCCTTTTGGAGGGGTTATTGAAGTAAAAATATTAGGGGATCCAATATTCTTCCTATTAAGGTCAGCAGGGAGTGTGGACCTGTTATTATCATTGTGGTTCATGTCCCCATAGGTTTTGTATGAAGAATATTATTTTGTTTCTTAGTACTAGGGCCAAAGATGTGGTTACCTCAACTAAGGATTTTGATAACTCCTGTAAGGTGAATTTGTTTTATTTTAAATAATTGATTTCTCAAAAATATATTCTCATATTGCTATCGGTTTTAGAGCTTGTGTATGCATTGTGTTCTAATTTTAATTTGTTTATAAGTTCTTTTTAGTGACATGATTGTGAATTTTATTGTTTATGATAAGTGTGGTGTTGGTCTTGGCGTGTTACTTATAACAAAATTGTTCTTTGATATATGCCCGACATGTAAAACATATATATTTGATATTTCTCTCATACTTACCATTATTTAATTTTGATTTGTTTCATAAATTTTTATTTTCTTTATTGTGTTTAAATACAAGTTTGTACAAAAATATTTATGGTTTGTAATCCTTATTCTTATATGATGAATCCAAGGGTTTTTATTTTTCCAAATTTTCCCATGACCTGCAATTGGAATCATGTTCCTACATGTGAAAAACATCCCAAACTTAGTTAATCACAAAATATCACCAATTTTCTACATTGGAATGGCCTCATGAATCTGCCATGATTACTCATTTAATAATTATTTTTCACAAAATAGCGCCAATTGGATGTGTTAACATGGATCCATATACTTAAGGGAACAAAATCCAATATTCCACAAATAAAGGACATTTAGATTACCACTTGAAAAATAACCTAATTGACAAATCAATATCAATAAGTTACACCACATACTCTACTCAAAAACTTATAAATCAAAGAGTATTAGTTAAAGAGTCCATTTGAAATCAATAAAACAAGATACCTATGATAATCCGTAGGATTGAAGTTGAATAAAATGTCTTACAACATCGTGAGAATTCCACCATCCAAGTTTGGAATATCTAATAAGAGTTATGAAATTAGAATCCAAACTTGCTACAGAGACATTGTTCACAAGCTCATTAGCCAATTTTTTTTCCACCATTTTTATATTGTATTTTGATGGGTGACATGTAATTGCTAATACTTGGAAGAATACCTTTCCTTTCTATTTGATTGTAGAAATTTGTGGCACCAAGAGCTATAATATCCAATTTGTGTTTTCTATTTTTTCTTCTACAAAAAAAACTCTTATGCTTTTGTCTCCCTCTCAATTGTAGTCAAAATCATTTCCTTATGTGCTTCCATGTAATCCAAGGGAATGAAATTGATGAGTTGCAACAAAATCCTTATAAATCTCCCATGCCCTACTTAAATTTATTTCTACTTTAGTAATTGCTACATTTTCCTATTTGATTGCAAATGCCTTGGTTTCATTGCACGTTTGGAACTCTTGTTTCGAATTTATAACCTCCCTTTATTGGGGTATATTCCAACTCAATTATAGCTACCATAACATCATTTCATGCAATAGTAAGCTCGAATTTCCAACTTGTATGATCACCCTTAGAAAACTTTGTATTTACAATGAGTATCTATTTTGCACAGATCCCAACAATGTCAAAATCTTACAAACATTTTCTCTTGATTATGTTCCTTTTCCAAATCTTGAGACAAATCCTTTATGGATTTTTTATCCTCTGTTATCTCAACCTAAGTTTGATCCTTTGTTGTATATGATTTATTTACATATTCCCCTCCAAGTATTCATTTTAGACGTGGTAGTTTGCATGTTACATAAGGCCAAGTGTCTTGTTCAATATTATTGAGTTCATCTTCCAAATCATCCCTATGTAAATTTGATGAGTTTGAGGATTCAAAAGCATGTGATGAATTATGGCCATATTCCAAGTTCCCCATTTCATCCAAACAACCAACCATACTTGGCATCATAGTAGCAATGCCTTTCAAATAGTGTTTCCATGATGTTGTCAATTGTCAAATGACACTTTCTGTTCGGGTACACAGGGTACTACCAAAGGAATGAACACCAAGAGCAACCACTTCACAAAAACAGATCACAGATCAACACACCGATGTTTTGACGTGGTTTAAACCCTCTTGAGGGAAACACTCCACGGCCCCGGCCAAATAGCTTCTACGGGACAATTTATTATGCAAAGAAAGAAAGTTACAAATGAGCTTCTCATAATCGATCAACTAAACAATGACCCTCCATGCTCTTTAAATAGAGATCATGGATCAATCGGGTGTTAAGCCACGGATCAAGGTTAGGTTTGATCTAAGAGAAGTTGAGCCGTATGATCACTCTATGTCGGGAACATATCGTGACCGTCGGATTAAGTATTTACAAATGCATACTAATGCATACTAAAGAAACACACTATCCCTAACGGATATATTACACAAGTTGATCTTAACTAACTCCTAAGTGTCTAAATATCCTAACATCCCCCCTTAAGAACAACTTGGGATAGGATTGAAGGATTTACAAAAGTGACACTATTAGGGGAAGGAAGGAGGCATTAGATCCTATCCCCCCTTAATGACAAGTTCCTGAACTCCTAACATAGATCGAAGTTTAGAAAACTTCGCTTCTGTAAGAGACTTGGTGAAGATGTCTGCAACTTGATCATCTGTAGGGCAAAAGAGCACTTCAAGAACACGATCATGAACAAGATTTCTGATGAAGTGCATATGTAGCTCAATGTGTTTGTTGCGTTGATGTAGAACTGGATCTTTGGCAAGCTTGATGGCACTTTGATTGTCGCACCAAAGTGGAGTAGGCTGCTGCTACTCGAATCCAAACTCTGAAAGGATCTGTCGAAGCCATAAAGCTTCCTGACTGGCATTAACTGCTGCTCGATATTCTACCTATGTTGAAGAAAGAGCAAGAACTTGTTGTTTCTTACAAGCACAATTAATAGGTCCAGATCCCAGACTGAAAACATAACCTACAGTAGAATTTTGATCATCAGGATCGCCGGCCCAATCTGAATCAGTGAAACCAACCAACAAAGGTTTCCCCCCTGTACTGTAATGAATCCCAAACTGAACTGTACCTCGAATATATCGAAGTATTATTTTAGCTGCTTTCCAATGACTTTCATGAGGTGTCTGCATATAACAGGAAACATGACCAACGGCAAAGGAAAGGTCAGGATGAGAATGAGTCAACTATAAGAGACTACCAACAAGCCGACAATATAAGGTGGCATCGACTTCAGGTGAAGTACAAGTGGCAGAAAGTTTGACTCTAGACTGGAAGGGAGAATGGGCTGGTGTACAATCTTCCATGTGAAAGCGATGAAGAAGGCCACAAGCATACTTAGACTGAGAAAAAAAGATTCCTTCTTGGGTTTGCAGGACTTGGAGACCAAGAAAATAATGCAAATGTCCTAAGTCTGACATTTCAAAATTGTGTTTAAGACTAGATTTCACATGGGTTATAAGGTTAGGGTCACTACTAGTAAGAATAAGGTCATCAACATATAGAACAAGTATGATGAGATGGTTTCCTACTTTCTTGGTATAGACATTGGGGTCAGAATGGCATATAGAAAAACCACTGTCAAGGAGAAAGTTATCCATTTTGGCATACCAAGCTCGAGGAGCTTGCTTAAGGCCATATAAGGATTTCTTTAGGCGGCAGACAAGGCTAGAGTTATTCTGAACATAGCCAGGAGGTTGTTCCATGTAAATTTCCTCCTGTAAATCACCATGTAAGAAGGCATACTTGACATCCATTTGATGGAATTCTCAGTTGTGTAAGGCTGCAAGGGAAAGAACAAGGCGGATGGAGTTCATTTTTACGATGGGAGCAAAGGTTTCATTGTAGTCAATCCCTTCAACTTGGGAAAAAACTTTGGCAACTAACCTTGCCTTAAGTCTTTCAACACTTCCATATGATGCATACTTAGTTCTATAGACCCATTTACATCTGACAAGTTTTCTTCCTTTTGGAAGAGGTACAAGATCCCAAGTATCGTTCGCCATTAAAGAACGATATTCTTCATCCATGGCTGTATCCCAATCTGGATTCCCTGAAGCTTCTGCAAAAGTTTCTGGATCATGATTCTCAGAAACTTGATCCAAAAGAGAAGAGGCTCGCTGAAATTGAGAACATGTTCGACGTTGATCTCTAGGATCACCGGCAAGATCACCAGCTGCTTCACATGTTGAACGGACCCATCGAGGAAGCACTTATGTTGGTACAACTGGAGGAACATGAGCAGGCGAAGGTGGATTTTCATCCTCACTGTCATCATCAGAAACTGGAGTTGGAAACCTATCGAGGAAGTTGGAAGAAGAAGAAGAAGGGACAAACACCGAATCAGGCTCACAGGCCAAAGATGGCACAATCGCCGAGTTAGGCTCGCAGGCCAAGATATTTACATCAAATTTAACATCTCTTTTAATGATTATATCATGAGAATGTGGTTGAACAAGTCTATAACCTTTTACATCTTCAGAATATCCAACAAATATGCACTTTTCACTTTTAGGCTGCAATGCTTTCTGTTTTTCATCCAGAATGTGAGCCCATGCTTCACTACCAAACACACGAAAGTGACTTACATCAGGTTTAGTTTTACTCCATGCTTCTTTCAGTGTTATACATTGTAATGCTTTAGTGGGGGTGCGATTAACTATGTAATTTGCACAATTAATGGCTTCAACCCAAAATTGAAGACTTAGTCCCTTAGATTGGATCATACAATTAGCCATTTCTTTTAAAGTGTGGTTCTTCCACTCAGCTACACCGTTTTGTTGTGGTGTATATGGAACAGTGTGCTATTGTTGGATGCCTTGTTCAGTACATAAAATAGTGAACTTATTGTTAACATATTCTCCTCCATTGTCAGATCTTTAATTAATAATTTGATGACCAGATTGTTTTTCAACAAGGGCCTTGTAGGCCAAGAACATGTTAAATACTTCGCTCTTAAGTTTTAGGAAATAAACCCAAGTGCGTTTGGTGTAATCATCAATGAAAGTTAAGAAATATTTGAAACCAGAAAAGGAAGCAAATGGAAGAGGACCACACAGGTCACTATGCACAAGCTCCAAGGGAACCGAGGTGTGCCAAGAGGCACGTTTATCAAAACTGTCCCGATAATTTTTTTCGAGTACACAACCGGAGCAAACACCATCCCTGCAAGATACCATCGGAAGACTTGTCACCATATTTTCTTTACATAGTTGTTGCAATGAGCAATAATTTAAGTGACCAATTCGCTCATGCCAAAGTTTGCTCAAGTTATCACTATGAGCAACAAAAACTGAAGGGAAAGGTGATGACACAAAGTTGTTAAACTTGTACAACCTGGTAATATCATCAACAATTCCGGTAGCTAGGACCTGTTGAGGATCTTTAAAATTCTTGATTACAACTTGGTGAGGTGTAAAGGTCATAGTTTTACCTTCACTAGAATGAGTGATCTGATAGACTGATAACAATATGCAGGAAATTCTTGGAACACATAGTACATCACTAAAATGACCATTATCTACTGGAATTGTTCCAGCTCCTACAACACTTAGAGATCTATCATCACCAACAAATATTTGTTTGGTGTTACATTCATGCATAGTAGAAAAGATGGCTTGATCCTTAGCCATATGATAAGATGCTCCAGAATCAATGAGCCATTCATTTGAAGTAGAAGAAGAAGATGCATTATAAGAATAACCAGAAGCACAAAGTGCATGTCCATGAGAGGCAGATTCTGAAGGCGAATCTAGGCTGATGTGGTGCTTCTTCATTGCTGCTTCCAAGGCTTCCATCTTCTTGAAACACTTAGATTCATCATGATTATCTTTCCCGCAATAGTTTCAATGACGCTCAGTCTTCTTGCCTTTTTGCTTGGATTCTTTGTCATTTTTTAAAGAAGGAGCTGACTGAGAGGGTTTTGGACCCTTGTTTGACTTATTATTGCGAAAATTTTGTTTCTTGGGAGGCTTGGACTTTTCTTTCTGTTGGGACAATAAGGCTTTCCCAGATGTATTTGCATTGTTGATTATTCCAAGATGAATGAGTTTATCTTGTTCTCTAATCAAGGAATCACAAAAGGATTTAAGACTAGGCTCTTGATAACTAGCTGCATTCAAGGATGCTTTCATGGAGTAAAATATAGATACAAAAATAGAATATGCAGGTCCAAGTTTGGAAAGAAAATGATAAATGCATTGTTTGTCTTCCCTCTCAATCTTACATTCTGCACATAAGAGTTTAAGAGTTTTCTACTTAGATAAATAATCTTGAATGCATGAAAAGTCACTTGTATTTAAAGAAATCAACTCATTTTCGAGTTGGTGACCTCGAATTTCATTGTGTTTACCAAACACAGATTCCAACTTGTCCCAAGCAGCATTAGGTTCATCAATTCCAGATATGTTGAATCGCAAATCAGTAGAGATTTACATCCCAATCAATCCACGAGCTTCATCACATCTATTTGCCCATTTTATTTTCTTATCATCATCAGTGGGTTCTTTTTCTTTCCCTGAGGTAATTCGGAAAAGTCCCCTACTTTGTAGAACATCCTCCATACGAGATTTCCATGAGAAATAGTTGGAACTGTTAAGTAGAATATCACAAGGGGCGGCCATATTTGTAAATTAATGGTTGTAAAAGCATAAACCAATAGTCTAGATGTGAAGAGCTTGAAAAAATAGGTGGTTTAAAAAAAAACGGCACTGAAAACTGACTCTGTATGATGAAGTTATGCTTGAACAAAGAAACTGTTGAAGATGTCCCCAATAGTGACGTGGCAGCTAGAGAATGTCCAGCAAAAAAAAGGAACCCCCCTCTTCCCAAGATGAACCTTTTGACAATCACTTTACAAGAAAGTTGCTTTAAGTGAACCACTTTTGTAAAATAAGTGATTTCACTTTTACAATGATATTACTTTTAAATAGTGCAACAATAAAAAAACTTAAGTGACTCACTTGTATTTTTATTTTTTTATTATTTAAGTGAGATGCACTTTTACAATAAAATAACTTGAAAATAGAAATTGCATGCACTTTTTCTTTTAAAAGTAACTTCCTAAGACTTGAACTCAAGACCTATTAAGTAATAAAGCAACTTTGAACCAAGTGAGCTAGATTAAAAGGTATGTAAAATATGAGAATGAGGAAGGTGGCTTTTTAAGGTATGTAAAATATGGGAATGAGGAAGGGCGCTTTGTTTTTACTCTTCTTGCTCGGTTTGTGTGCTTGCCCTTTTTCCTGCAAAACAAATCACAAATCGAAACAAAAAAAAAAATTCGCACTTGTGGAGTTAGATCTTGTTAGCTTGCCCGGAAAGTCTACGTTTTCTCTCTGTTTCTGATTTGCCGAGATCGCACAAGGTGCATAGCAAAGAGCATATGCAGCCAAGAAAAACCATTTTCCTTTCTGTTTCTAATTTGTCGAGATCGCTCAAGGTGCATGACAAAGAGCATATGCAGACGAGAAAGCAACAATCCGAACCCAAAAACATCTAACAGTAAAAAATAATAAAATATGAGATTTTTTTTCTTTTAAAAAAAGAAAAAAAATGCATCAATGTAACATTATACCTTCAGATCTGATGAAATATGTGTTTCTGGAGCAACCAGGAACCCTTTTCGATCAAACGAAAACTATTTCCCAATGGAAACGACGCTCTGGACGCAATGGAACACCTCCCATAGCATAGAAATTCACATAAATACCAGAACTAGAAACCCTTTCGATTTTTGGCAACAGTAGTTCAAGATCTAGATCATAACCGGAAGCGACACTTCATAAAAGCTCTGATACCATGTTTGGGTACATAGGGTACTACCAAAAGACCAAACACTAAGAGAAACCACTTCACACAAACAGATCACAGATCAACACACCGATGTTTTGACGTGGTTTAAACCCTCTTGAGGGAAACACTCCATGGCCCCGGCCAAATAGCTTCTACGGGACAATTTATTATGCAAAGAAAGAAAGTTACAAATGAGCTTCTCATAATCGATCAACTAAACAATGACCCTCCATGCTCTTTAAATAGAGATCATGGACCAATCGGGTGTTAAGCCACGGATCAAGGTTAGGTTTGATCTAAGAGAATTTGAGCTGTCGGATCACTCTATGTCGGAAACATATCGTGACCGTCGGATTAAGTATTTACAAATGCATACTAATGCATACTAAAGAAACACACTATCCCTAACGGATATATTACACAAGTTGATCTTAACTAACTCGTAAGTGTCTAAATATCCTAACACTTTCATCATTTGACTGATCTTCTTAACAATTTCATTTTTTACATCATGAAAATATTTTTCAACCATAAGGATGCCAACAAGTAATTATTTCCTTGTTCCAAAACTACAGTAGGAAACACGACCAAGCAATTACTTCATGCAATGTATGTCATTATGCAATATAGGTTCTAACCATAGCTTGTATCCTCCATAAACATAGATTCATTGTGTTTCATTTGCAAGTGGTTTGTGCCAATTTAGTGGATATATATCACACAAAGATAATGTCTTCTTACTTGGCTACCACCTCCAACAGTAGCTAATTTGTATTTTAAATACTCCAACATGTTTATCTGATTAATAATGCCTTTAGATGCATCATGCTCCCTATTTTATGATGTTGAGGTTGACATATGTAAAATGATTCACAATACCCATTGTTGATCACTTTTCAAATTCTATAAAAGGATCAAGATAGAGTGGGTACTTAGGAGACAATTAGTAATTCCCTTCTTCATTTTCAAAGAGATAGTTCTCTCCTTCATTATTAAAAAGGTGGTGCTCCTTTGTCTTCACTATATAAGCTAAGCACAAGGCTTTGATCAATAACTTTTCATAAATATTGAAGGTATGATAGATACTCATTTGGGAAATGTTCATGGCATACACCAATCATCTTCAAAAAAACACTTTTAGTGAAATCTAGGTAGACATATCAATCATCTTAAAATGACCTACAGTACTTACATTGTTTATCACTTTTTCAATTTCAATAAAAGGATCAGCATACAGTGGGTCCTTGGGAGAAATTAGGACTTCCCTCCTATTGTCACCAGGTTTGTCCTACAAAATGCTCAGGTTTATCTTCAATTTTCGCTGCCAGAATAATCAAATCTCAAATGTCTATGTTAGAGTTCATGGTTCAAATTTGTGCTCAACATATTGAACATTCACTTGAATATTCATGAATATTAAGAGTTTAAATTCGAATCCTTGTGGCATATTACTCACTGCACAAGAAAGGGCGTCTAGTCATACTACACTATAGGAACCGAGAACAAAGGATGCATTAAAATGTTAAAGTAAAGTATTCATATATTGCAGTTGTAGTTTCCAAGTGTCATGAACGCTATCATGGTCAAATTAAAGTAAAACGCCAAAGAGAAAGTGTTTATGTGCTCATCCAAAGCGATTTCTATTTCATTTCCTTCACAATGTGTAAAGCAGGAACAGTTGCCACGTCAAATCCAATTGCCAGCAAACTATGAAGGCGTTAGTTTCTGTATCACCATTTTTATTTACTCCTTCAATTGAGAGTTCTCGACATTTGTTGTTGCAATGATTGTTTTATTGAATTGCATTGGCGAGTTGTTCTTCAAGATTTTGTGGCGAAATGTGAGCGACTGGAAAATCATTTTTGGGTCTTCAAGCAATGTTTTCAACAATCAAGTTTGAACATTTAAAGCATGAAATCAATAATCAAAGAGTTTGTTCCAGATTTGGTGGCAGAGTATTCATTAACTTTGATCAAATCTAGATTTGAAGGTTGAAAATCAAACCTAGCAAATCAAACCAAGTAGTTACTAGATTCCAAGAAGATCGATTTTAAGCAGTGTTTGAGTTATTTCCATATTTTTTTAGCAATTCGGTGAGGATCTTCAGGCAGTAATTAAGCAATCGATGCCAGGTTTTCAGGTCAGTTTTCCAAATAGAGTATTAAGCAATCGATTCAAAAGCTAGAAAGAACCAATTTAGCTTCTTCAGTGAGTAAATGGATATAGATCCACATTTTCAGGCAGAGATCATATGTTCTGAAGATTTTGATCCAACATTTCAGGTAACATTCAAATATTTGATGGACAAGTAACAAAGCACATGCCAAGCAAATATGACATTCAATTTAAGCTTTCCCAGATTTCTTGTAGGAAATCATTGATTTCTTCTATTTTATGTTTAATGATAAGATTTTATTTAAAAACGCTTGTAACAAATTGGAGAATTTTATTTCTTATAAATGGGATGATTTGTAATCAGGAGGAGAGTTCCAGCTGAGGGATGAGGCAGGGATAGAGCTATGGAAATCAGATTGTTACCATGATGCTTAGGCATGTATTTATTTTGATTCCCTTAATATGAAAGAATGCTTTGATATGACTGTAATCGAAATGAGTTTATTTTTAAAAATACTGCATGTTGTTCATAATTTTGTTCTATGTATGATCCTATTCATCTGTACCATAATTCTTATGTTTCAGTTGTATGTTCTTGGAGATTTGAACAGAATAACTCATATCTTTTTATAAATTTGTGCTCGTACTCTTTCTTTTAGAGTATATTACATATGTATATTTGCTGCAGCCATGTCCGGTATTATATCCTGATCTCTGTCCTGTTTCTACCTGTTTACAACTATCATTCCTATCCTTTACATACTTTTAAGATTCACTAGCCTTGCTCCTTATGCACTCAAGGTGCATCTTTTAGTGATAAGATCTTCTGGCGTCGTTTCCAGGGATCAGATAAACGAAGTTATCTTCCTTGGTATTTGATATTGAATAGATCCTCTTCTTGACGGTGAACAAGAAGTGGACATTTATATGACTACAGATTTCTTCACCGGGCGACTCCAAAGAATCCGTAGGCAACTCCTCTGTTTGAAGACCCAGAATGACATCAAATGATCGAATGGATGCCATTGTGGATGCAAGGTTTGCTCCACTAAATTTTCAGCTATTACAGGCTTTCCAAATGCAGTACCTATCATGGATGTTTGGGGATATTTCCTTCCACGATTCAGAGAAAGCAAGGAAGATAATCCTTCGGATCACCTCATCCAATTTCATCAATGTATGGCTCAATTAAATATACATCATGAGGACTTGCTCACGAAGATGTTTATGTATTCTTTAGAAGGGGATGCTCATGAACGGTACCGATCCTTGCATCGTTCTAGCATGTATTCTTTAAAATAATTTCATATAGTGTCCATCATCGTTGTGAAAGGTATTTTTCTTGGGAACTTCTGCTTCAGCATTATTGTGAAAAGTTCAAATCTTATATTCAGCAGACAGTAGGTTGTTCCTCGTATGATGAGCTTTGTGGAGATCTTGATGAAAAAGATGATAATGACAAGGAAGATCATGCTAATGCTTCTTCAAATCAGCCTTTCTATGATGAACGTGAATATGACCCAGGCATTAAGGGAAATGATGAGAGGCTATCATATTTGTCCACTATATTTTCTCTTGCATCAAAGGTCGAGAAGCAGTTTGAAGAGCCCTTGCTTTGCATTATTGAGCCAAATTTTAAAAAGAGAAACAATGGAGAGGAAAAGATTTATGGTCAAGCACCTATGGAAATTTTAAGCAGTGAGCCTATATATGATGAATACTCATATGAATTGGAAGAGCGGCCCTTTGAATCTGTATTTATAGAAGTCTTCAGCAACTGACCTATGTATGACATCCATGAGGATAGTGAGAGCGATGATGTTGGGTCACCAAATTAGTGCACAGTGTGTCTTTTTGAGCAGCAATCTCTGAAAAGCAGAAAGCTCATGTCCTCTATTCTAGAAAAAGAATTTCAAGGAAATATTAAACCAAATGTAGTTGGCTCAATTTGATATTTCAGATACCATGGAGGTAACTTTCAATTTCCTTTTGTTTCATCTCCAACAGTCCAAGAAAATAAGTTTGATGTCATCAATGAAGCAGCGATTCCACATAAACAAGAAGATGTGGTAGTTACCTGTTGTCGACTTGGTTCTTCTAACAATTTATATGACCCTGTTCCAAGTTACATGGAAGCAAGGCAAAGTGATAAGTCTTGCATCGTTCATCTTTTAACCACAAAATTTCGAATTTGTGGATATCATTTCTTGGATCATATGTTTTTATGCTTTCGAGTTTTTTCAGTCTTTTGTATGCTCAAAGATGGAAGCAAATCTCAGCTAATTCATAAACTTCTGGATTGGTTATATTGGAAGTTTTCCTATATTTGAGAAGAAGTTTTTGATTGCTTAAGTGTGGACAGTGTAAATAAATAAGCTTGCTTTTCGAGCATTTCATTTCTAGTCTGAATTCAGTGGATTTGTCTTCGGTTAAGCAATGCAATAAAGCAGTTTGGTTTTGAAGTTGTATTGATTTGCAGTGGATTAGTAGACTCTAGCCCAATAATGGCACTGGTATTTTCAGATTTCTGGTAAGCAGAGCATTGTTACAGCTTGCAGCAAAGGATGAAGGAACATGGTCAAAGTGTTCTTAAATCCTCACAAGGAGAGCTTTATCCCAAATTGGACCCAGATGTTGTCACCAGGTTTGTCCTACAAAATGCTCAGGTTTATCTTCATTTTTCACTGCCAAAATAATCAAATATGAAATGTCTATGTTAGATTTCATGGTTCAAATTTGTGCTCAACATATTGAACATTCACTTGAATATTCATGAATATTAAGAGTTTAAATTCGAATCCTTGTGGCATATTACTCACTACACAAGAAAGGACATCTAGTCATACTACACTACAGGAACCGAGAACCAAGGATGCATTAAAATTTTAAAGTAAAGTATTCATATATTGCAGTTGCAGTTTCCAAGTGTCATGAATGCTATCATGGTCAAATTAAAGTAAAACGCCAAAGAGAAAGTGTTTATGTGCTCATCCAAAGCGATTTCTATTTCATTTCCTTCATAATGTGTAAAGTAGGAACAATTTCCAGGTCAAATCCAATTGCCAACAAACTATGAAGGCGTTGGTTTCTGTGTTGCCATTTTTATTTCCTCCTTTGAGAGTTCTCGGCATTTGTTGTTACAATGATTGTTTTATTAAGTTGCATTGGCGAGTTGTTCTTCAATATTTTGTCGAGAAATGTGAGCGACTGGAAAATCATTTTCGAGTCTTCAAGCAATGTTTTCAACAATCAAGTTTGAACATTTAAAAGCATGAAATCAATAATCAAAGAGTTTGTTCCAGATTTGGTGGCAGAGTATTCATTAACTTTTATCAAATCTAGATTTGAAGGTTGAAAATCAAACCAAGTAGTTACTAGATTCCAAGAAGATCGATTTTAAGCAGTGTTTGAGTTATTTCCATATTTTTTTTAGCAATTTAGTGAGGATCTTTAGGCAGTAATTAAGCAATCGATCCCAGGTTTTCAGGTCAATTTTCCAAACAGAGTATTAAGCAATCGATTCAAAACCTAGAAAGAACCAATTTAGCTTCTTCATTGAGTAGATGGATATAGATCAACATTTTCAGGCAAAGATCATCTTTTCTGAATATTTTGATCTAGCATTTCAGGTAGCATTCAAATATTCAATGGACAAGTAACAAAGCACATGCCAAGCAAATATGACATTTAATTTCATATTTCCCATATTTCTTGCAAGAAATCATCGATTTCTTCTATTTTAGGTTTAATGATAAGATTTTATTTTAAAAAGCTTGTAACAAATTGGAGAATGTTATTTCTTATAAATGGGATGATTTGTAATCAGGAGGAGAGTTCCACCCGAGGGCTGAGGCAAGGATAAAGCTATGGAAATCAGATTGTTACCATGATGCTTAGGCATGTATTTATTTTGGTTCCCTTAATATGAAAGAATGCTTTGATATGATTGTAATCGAAATGAGCTTATTTTTAAAAATAATGCATGTTCTTCATAATTTTGTTCTATGTATGGACCTATTCATCTGTATCAGAATTCTTATGTTCTTATTGTATGTTCTTGGAGATTTGAACAGAATAACTCATATCTTTTTATAAATTCATGCTCGTACTCTTTCTATTAGAGTATATTACATATGTATATTTGTTGCAGCCATGTCCGGTATTATATCCTGATCTCTACCCCGTTTCTACCTGTTTACAACTATCATTCCTATCCTTTACATACTTTTAAGATTCACTAGGCATGCTCCTTATGCAGTCAAGGTGCATCTTTTAGTGATAACACCTCCTTCGCTTTCAAAGAGGTAGTGCCCTCTTTCATTATTAAAGAGGTGGTACTCCTTTGTCTTAACAATATAAGCTAAACTCAAGGCTTAGATCAATTAATTTCATAAATATTGTCATGTACCCATTATACTCAATAAATTTATATTTTTTTCATGCTATGTCATACCATAAAATAGCTGGTAGAGAAGTAAGAGAGCAAACACTTACCTTGATTCTATGTGAGACTTACTTGTACACAACTAATTAAACAAATTCCATTGTCTTGGTCACAGTTGTGAATATTAGGCATGTCTTATATATTTAGACACATATGAATACCATCTTGGATGGCTGGTCCTTATACCAATTATGGATGCAATCCGAGCTACTTACCTTTCTTTGACTATAATTAGAAGTTATCAGGTCATCCAACTAAGGGTTAATCCTACCACTATTTTACTGTTGATTATTTAACTTGGAGAGGGAATCCATGCATATGCATTAGGGGGGGGGGGTTAGGTCTAAAATGGGCCTCTGAAGGGAAATAATAAAATAAGAATTCTGAATTTTGGAGGGGAAAAATAAAAACTACATTTTCTCAGCATATTTTTGACATATCTCCTTATCAATGTATCCAAATTTCAAGTTTAAATAATTTTTGAATGAGGAATATAATTCCACATCCAATGCATACCCAGATGGCATACTTTTGAGGCACCCATGGCATGAAAAATATAAAATTCAATTAAGAAACGTATTTTAATAAATAAAATACGTTTTTTATTGAATTTTTCATTTTATGTTTCGTGAGTGCCTCAAAAGTATGTAGCGTGGATATGTGTTGGATACGAATTTGAGTTCCACATCAAAAAAGTGCACAAAATTGAAATTGGGTAAAGTCATAAGGAGATATGTCGAAAATACAATGAAGAAAAAGAATTTTTTTCTTTCCCCTCCCCAATTATTTTTACAAATTTTACCCCCATGGTGTACATCATCATCTTCAATCTGACTGGTTTTTATGAAGTGAATTTTGATGCTACAATTTTTGTTTTGATGCCACATTTTTTGTTTTGATGCCCATTTTTACCTAAAAACTCCCCTAATGGTACTCACCTTGTACTAGTATGTTTACTTTGCAAAGGATCATCTTCCCATACAATTATTTGTGCATTCCATCACTCTTATCCCATAGCTATTAAGTAGGTTACCCTAATTTTATTTTCACCATTCCATGATGCTATATTTCAATCGTTAACACACACACACACACATATATATATAATTCATACACATCAAACACTTCACCACACTTATAATATTATTCATATTAAGTATACACCTATAGGTTTATTCCTATAAACCATCATATATCCATCTTAAACCCAAAGCTATTAAGCACCGAGAGGGATCAAATTTATTGAGGTGTAATTTTTTTTACCTTAAATTTGTTACACATCAAGAAAAAAAATTCCCTCAAGAAACTGGATCCTTCTTGGTGCTTAAGAGATCCGAGTTTAAGATGGATCTATTTTAATTTTTTTATTATGATTCAACATGAAATATTTTAATTTCTTTTCTCTTTTGATAAGATGTGAGATGATATGGGAATGTTATGTTATGCAACGCGACTAACATGACAACATTTCCTCCATACTGGGTTGTAAGCACCTTGCTACTCTCTGTGCAATCAACACATAGCTATACATGCCTATAAATTAGCGTATTAACATTGATTATATATATATATATATATATATATATATATATATATATATATATATATATATATATATATATATATATAAAGACTCCCCATAGATTAGGACCATACATTTCAGATATCGTCATTCAATATGGTAGCACTAATAGCTTGTCTTGTGTGCATAAGCTACTTATTTCATTTTACCATTATTCTTTTGCAGAGGCATGCATACATTTTAATTAGCTTCCCTTCTTATTATTGTTCATACTTTATTATCCATTACTAATCCATATATGCATGTTGCATGCAGGGATCCTTAGATGGTTGGCCCATCGACAACCAAGTGACTATGTATGTTAACATCTTGTCATTATTCTATATATTATGCTTTTAAAATATTTCGTCTCCAAATTGATGGTAGTTATTCTTTGGAGGTGGGGACTACTCTTTCGAGGGTTGTTCACAAAATTCTAGTCTCCTCCATCTCTGTTTACTTACTAATGCAAGTAAATATCTTGGCAAGCATAAGACCCTATTTGTTTTATTTAAACAATTAACTTATAGGGAGACTTAATTAACATTAGGTGTTTCTATGTAAGAAATCTATACATAGGATTCCAATGGAATTTTCATCCATAATGTGATTATTATTTTATAATAGGTTGTGTTTCCCATGGGGTGGCCATAGAAAGTCCAACCATCTTTCTTGTTGGGAATTCAGGTTCTATTGGTCAAACATATACTTCAACCAAATATTATATGTCTTTAGTAGGAATCTCTTCCCAAGTAGGTGATGTCTCCACATTCTCAGTGCGTTAATTATTGCTTCCAGCTCTAATTCATGGGTTTCATAGCTCCTTTCATGGTCTTTAAGCTTTCTCAACTCCTAGAAAATCACATGATCATTTTGCATTAGTACTCCTCCTAATCCTTCCTTTCCAGAATCCGTTCAAACTACAAAATATCCATAGGGGTATGCAATTTTTAAGATCGGGGTAGTAGTCAATATCCATTTCAACTCCTGAAAATGCATCTCACATTTCTCTGACCAAATGAATTTGGATTCCTTTTGTTGCAAGGAGGTTACAGGATGAGAAATCCTTCAGAAGTCTGCAGTAATAACCATTTAGTCCCATGAATGACCGTATATATACTATTTTTGTTTGGGTAGGCCATTCCATAATGGCTCTAATTTTATCCAGGTCCATTGCCAATCCTTTCTCTGAAATGAATTTCCCTAGGTATTGAATCTATGCTTGAAAGAAAAATCCACTTACTGAACGTCACATAAAGTTGGTGTTCCTACAGATTTACATAACTATTCTTATATGTTCTTTATATTCCTCCTCTATCCTTGAGTAGATGAGGATGTCGTCTATGAATACCAACAAAAAATTATCCAGGTACTTACTAAAAATATTGTTCAAGAGGAACATCAATGTAGCAGGTCCATTGGTGAGTCTGAAAGGCACCAACACAAACTCATAATGTCCATATCGAGTCTTGAAGGATTTTTTATGAATATCTTGATCTCTGGTCCAAATATGGTGATAGCCAGATCTTAAATGAATCTTAGAGAACACCTTTTCTCCTCAAACTTGATCAAATAGATCGTTAATTCTGGGTAGAGGAGCTAGGTTCTTTATATTTACCTTCTTCAGCTGTCAATAATTGATGCACAATATTAAGGTTCCATCCTTCTTCTTAACAAATAGAACTATATTTCCCCATGGGGAAACCCTAGGTCCGATGTACTCTTTTTTGAGTTGCTCCTTTAGCTACAATTTAAGTTCAACTAATTATAGGGTGCTCATTTGATATGGTTCCTTTGATATAGGTACCTCTCCTGGTACCAAATCAATAATGAAGTCTAGATCCCTCTTGGGAGGAAATCTAGTTACTTATTTAGGAAACACGTAACAAAATTCCGTTAGTACAAGATAATATTCCAGCTTAGTTTTGTTCTCTTTCTCAAAATATGTCACCTATACTGCATATAAATTACATCATTTTCGTTCACTTCACTTAAACTGTAAGGTATAGATCTACCTCACTCATACCTTACGATGTATGTCGTTTATAGTTCTGATATTTCCATTCTCATCTTCATAGGTGAATGTCTATTTGTAGAAATTCAGGATGACTTGATGCTTTTCTAACTAATTCATCCCTATGAGCATATCATAGGATCCTAATGGAAAAATATTGAATTTTTCCACTGTCATCATTCCATCTAGTTCAAAGATACTATCTTTTACAAATTCATAAACCGTCTTTTTTGTCCCTATCCTGCTAAAATTTGATTTTCTGCAACATACATTGGTAAGTAATTCTAGGGGAAACATAAGTTTTACAAGAGGTTGGATCAATGAGGATGGAAATGTATTTATCATAAAATTTACCTCCCACTTCCATGATTGGTGAGTAAATATCATCTTATCAGTTGTCCAAAGCTACACATATATTTGGAACTCTAGCCATGTCATTTACCGTAGTAGCTTCTTGCATATTTTGAACAATATTATTAATCGTACGATTATGGGGGTAGTTCACTTATTGGTGATTCCCCCCCAGTCCAAAAATCAAAGAGGTTTAGTGTTATCCCATTCTGGTTTCCTTCCTACGGTTCCACTAGGCTGATTTATGCTCTAAGAAGGAGAAACATGTCGCAATTTATTTTTACAAAAGCATCACTATTCAGGAATGACTTTGCCTAATTATTCATGGTAGATGGATTATATCCCTTCTTTGGTTGTTCATATTTTTTGTCTTTTCTTATCCTATACACTTTGTTGGTGGTCCACTCAATGTTGGCTATGTTCATGATAAAAGAGTCTTACCTTGTGAAAGGTATCCTCTAGGTCCCTCAGACAATCAAACTATATTCTTTCTCAAAATAGTCGAGGTAGAAAACAAAAGAATTGCTAGATTTTAACTTTTTCCTCTTTAATGTAAAGAACATAATGCAATAATTCCAAAAAAATACTAATTAGATCCTCCATATTCATCTGTCTCATCTTGAGTTCATGTAACTCTTTTATTTTCCTGTTGTAAAACCTTTCTGATTGATATTTATTTTGAAAGAATTCCTTCCACTCAAGATCCTTTTCCTTGAGATACTTATTATTTTTCACATCTTTCCACCAGATAGATGCCTTGTTGATGAGGTTATACACAACCAATTGAGCCTTCATGTTTCCATTGAAATTGTAGATTTGAAATTACTTTTTTCATTCCCAATAGTGAATCCTCATCTTCTTCACCAGTCGTCACCATGCCATTGAAGGTAGGGGTTTTTATCTTTTTGAACTCCCCTTGAAATTCATTAGAGATTTTTTATTCTTCCTTTTCTTGGGAGGTGATCTTATAGTGCTTTCATTGTCGGGGCTATCTCAGACAACTTCTTTGTTTCTTGTTGCTTTTCCATTCTCCTCCAATGGAGGTTTTGATCTTGGTTCCTTGCTGTGGGAACCTTTCTCTTGGGACTCATTTTTTCCTCCATTGCTGAAGGTGGGGGAAAGATGCATAGCGTTTATTATTTCAGTTAGGTTTTGTATTAATATGGCATTGATCTCACATTATTATTACAAGGCCTTCACATTGTCATCCTTGAAACTACGTAGTTCTTCTTGCATGCTCTTTACTATTTCCAACACTACTACAAGATTTGTTGTTCGATGTGTTGAGTTCAACTCAAACCATACATTCTCTTCATGTGGGGATCTTCACCCACCCAATTTTGATTGGTTTCTTCACCCATTCATTTTATGTGCTTCTAGTTGTCTAAGTTACCTATTTACTTTTTAGTTTGTCTTCTTTTGAATGCCTGAAAGTCAAATTTATTAGTTGTAAATCAAAATTACTAGCGTGTAGCTGTGTCCATAAGTTCCAAGTGTTGTAACCAGATGGACTCCGATACCACTTTATCATGAATTTTTTAACGCTAAGTCATATCATACGATAGGAAGTATAAAATTAAACAGGCGAGCACTTACCTTCTCTCAGTGTGAGAGTTACTTGGTTAAGACTGATTAAACAACTTCCATTATCTTGGTTGTAGTTGTGAGTATTAGGCATGGCTTATATATTTAGACACATATGAATACCATATTAGATGATTGATCCTTATATCTATTCTGGATGCAAGCCGAAATACTTACCCTTCTTCGACTATACTTAGAAGTTATCAGGTCATTAAGCTGAGGGATAATACTACCACTATTTTACCATTGATCACTTAAGTCAGAGAGGGAATCCATGCATCTGGTACTCAGCTCATACTATTTTGTTTATTTTGAAAAGGATCATCTTCCTGTACAATTATTTGTGCATTGCATCACTCTTATCCCATAGCTATTAAATAGGTTACCCTAATTTTATTTACAATATTCCATGATATTATATTTCAATCATTAACACACACACACATGATTATTCGTACCCATGAAACACTTAGCCACACTTATATATTATTCATATTAACTATTCACCCATAGGGTTATTCCTATTAATAAACACATATCTATACATGCCCATAATTCAGCTTATTAACATTGACAATATATATATATATATAGATATATAGATATATAATGAGAGAGAGAGAGAGTTGCATACCTTAGTTACTTAGGAAAACCATACACATATATAGGATTATTGTTATCCATAGGCCAACCATTGATACACTACCATATCCAACCATTAACAAGCTACCATGGGAAACCATTGATATGCTACCATAGTATATATGTAAGACATATATTATTTATTAGCATTATATGCAACACTCCCAAGCCCAGGTGCTCCACTAGACCATTGTCTAGGTGATTAATAAATGACCCCCAACCATTATGCCCACTCCACATTATGTCCAAGGAGAGAGATCAAATGCTTTGTTTCCAAACCCAAGTATTATGCTTAGCCTCATTATAGGCTAGCTTTACTATGTGGGGAGTGGAAATTGTTGCTTTTTAATGGTTAGGAAAGTGGCACCTTCCAAATCAAGCATCTAGCTCTTGCCTTTCTTTTTCTTGGAACTCCCTCAAATCGTGTGCACTCTATAGGGAAACAACATAACAAATTTTCCACTTACAATAAGAGGAGGCTCTTCTCTCTCACTTCTCATTTGGTCATGGACCATTAAAGTTGGTTCGACGCGGTGCTAACAGCCAGAGGGAGAGCGCCTTTAGTGGCTTTATCTCCCCATGCATAAGGTAATACTTATTCCAAGTCTATTTCATTTGGAAAGTTTGTTTCTTTGTTAGCGTAACTTCTTACGGACTTTGTAACACATTATTTGGAAGGGTGGTGTTGCCAAGCCACGACCTAGTACCAACCAACCATTGCAAGCAGATGTAACCACTAGGGTTGTCTACATTCCAATTTAACAGTTGGCAAGACTTACCACATATCTTCTATGACGGGGATGCTTGTGTGTTCTTTCCAATTGTGTCATCCACCATGAATTTCAAGGTAATCCTTAACCAATCCTTAATGGATCTCGAATTTAGATGTGATTTATATCTTTAAAGGGGTTGATACTCCCAAAGTTCGACCATGTGGTTTGGGGATTCACTTTGGGCATTCACTACACTTGTGCATACAATGCTCAGTCCAATTCGTAGTGAGGATGGATCCTCTTATCTGAGACCACGTTTACAAGGGTATGATGATTCTTCCCCATAAATCATTTAGATCGAGTGGATTGATCTCTTGGGTATATAGTTTATCCCCTCACACTGGTTATGAGCATGACTAGACATGACTCAACCAAGCTTTACTAGGGTTACAAGTTTAGGGATAAATCTTGTCTTGTCTCTGCGACCATCCCCGATCTAATCGAGTTCACTCGTTTTTGTATATCAAGTGTTAGTGTAGATGCATATGTGATAAATCTTGTCTTGTCTCTGCGACCATCCTCGATCTAATCGAGTTCACTCCTTTTTGTAGATCAATTGTTAGTGTAGATGCATATGTAAGAGCTACCGTTTGCATGGTTGGGTAAGCCAATTTTATTACAAATTGTAGATTTGCATACAAGCTCGAAACTCCTATTCATATAACTTTTAACATATATATATATATATAAGAGGCACACAATGGATATAAGATTGTGCATGTAGATAATTGTATATTTGTTTCTAGATTGGCATTAATAAACATTGGAAGGTACTTGCATGTTTGTATCCAAACCAGTTTGTTTTTCATGTATGCTTCCTTTTAATTCTATGGGAAAATATCCATATATTAATACCATACATTTCAGATCCGGTCATTCAATATGGTAGCACAAATAGATTTCCTTGTGTGCATAAGCTAGTTAGCTTCTTTTACCATTATGCTTTGTAGAGGCATGCATTGATATCCCTTAAGTTATGTGCATACATTTTAAATAGCTTCCCTTCTTAGTGTTGTTCATACTTTGTTATAAATTATTGATCCATATCTACATGTTGCATGTATGGATCCTTATATGGGTGGCCCCTCAACACCCATGTGACTATATATTTTAACATCTTGTATTTATTCTATATATTATGATTTTAAAAGGTTATGTCCCCAAACTGATGGTACTTATTCTTTGCTGGTGGGGACTACTCTTATGAGATTTGTTCAAGAAATTATGGGCTCCTCCATCTTTTCTTACTTACTCATGCAAGTAAAGATATGGACTAGCATAAGCCCTTATTTATTTTAATTAAACAATTAAATTATAGGGAGCCCTGATTAACATTAGCTATTTTTATGTAACAAATATATACATAGGCTTCCAATAGACTATCCATTTGGGTTGTGATTATTATTTTATAACAAGTCATGTTTGCCACGGGGAAGCCATAGATCTAGGAAAATTGTTGATTTAAATTTTAGGTAGCATACTTGGAGTTCTACTAGATGTTTTTGTTTAACATCTTATAATGTTCAGTTATCTCGTCACACATGTGCTAGTTAACTATCTTCTTGTACAATCAACAATCTCTTACTACAGTAAGATATATACATACAATTACATATAGATATATCATTACTAAAACTTCTTATTTCTGTTTTTGGTTATCGTGTTTAGTAGATTCTATGGTCCAGTGCCATAGTAAGGTCCAAACAACCCTTTTACCAAATAATTCTAGACTGGCTACCCAATGCAACCATTAGGCAATTAATAAACAATAACACAGTTGTACTAGACTCTGTCGCCCCATGTAGCAATTAGGTTAACCACATAATTATAATACATTTGTACTAGACTATGCTTCCTAATGAAATAGTTAGGGTAACCATATAGTCCTAATACAGTTGTGCTGGACTCTATTTCCCAATGCAACAGTTAGCTTAACCATACAACGTAACAATTTACTTCAACATTTCAAATTCATGGTAATGGCCAGAACATAATTCAAATCAATCAAGAATTACTTATTTTCAGTTCTTCATAGCACCACAGTGTTTAAAAGTATTTATATCATAGTTTGGTACTATTTTGTTTATTGCTTTCATCATAGATTTACATTGGATCAAAATACATTTTCCAAAAATGTCATACAACCATGTGTTGCTAGATCAACAAATACAACATAAATTCATATAGACAGTATATACATTCAGATTTGATTCTCTAAATAATCCATCATATTTGAAACATAAATGCATGCATAAACCATCATAACATTAGCATATATAGATTCATAATTCATAAATATTAAGGACACAAGGATCTAGAGTGCAAGGAACACATATGTTCTAAGTGCTACTGAACAATATGCAACTACTGCAAGGATTTCCCCGATCCACCTAATCGTAGATATGTAGGAAACATTAGTATTAGTTTCCCCATAGCCAATCCTGATTCAAGTCCTCGTCTCTCTAGGGATGACTTTTAGGATTCTTACAGTTTCAAATTTATTTTAATTTAGAAAATATGCATTTAGGCTTAGGGTCCCAGCTTAGCCAAATCACCTCACCAGTGTCCTAGGTTCAACCTAGGAAATACTCATGCCCACCAACAACAAGTACTCTAGCCTATATGGAAAATATTTTTTCCAAACAACACCCAATGCTCCAGCCTATATAGAAAATATTGTTGTTAATAGTACCCAGGTAGTACTCCTACCATCTAATACACAACACCTCATTTCCTACACTCTATGGCCATAGAGATTTTCAACCATGGCTTGACTTGGTTTTGGTCATCTACAAGTAGATACCAAAGGCTAGCTCTCTTCTCTTTAGCTGTCCATATTTCTATTCATTACAACTTCTTTTTTCTCTTTCATTCAATTTTTTCTCTAATCATTTTTAATTTCAAATTTATCTTTTCTTCAACTTCTTCATATTTTTGTCTTTGATGTGTCAATATTCTTTCTTCTTCCACTAAGATAGATTAGCCCCTTGGAATTATTTTTTCCCCTCTTTTGTAGAAGAGGAATTTACTATTCTTAGTCAATTTCTTAGGTGATGCCACCTATGTAGGAGTTACAATTCTATAATAGTCTCTCCATCTTCTTTTTATTCTCTTCTTATTCACTTTATTCATTTTATGTTTTTTTAGATTTTAGTTTAGTTCATTTTTTTGTTTAGCCTTATTTATTCTTTATGTTTATCTTAGTTCTTTCCCTAAAGAGACCATGACCCTTCATTCATCAACTATCCCCCACAAAAAAGCATTATTTTAACATAGTTCGATAAAAAACCAAATACATAACACCGTCAACCATAAAATTCCATTGTTTACAATACTTAGCCACATACAAGGGCTAGAATTTCAGGGTATTACAAATATGCAGGTATGATAGATACCCATTTTGGGAAATATTCATGGAATACATCAATCATATTAAAAAGAAAAAACTTTTAGTTAAATTTAGGCAAACATATCATTCAACACGATCTTCCTATGAAGTGGACTAGGTAGAACCATACTTAATGTATACAGAAAGGAAAGATTAGAAAAAACTTCAAAAGCCTAAATATGTTCAATTGTTACTTTCACGCCCTCCTAGATATTTCATGAACATAATATATCTATCATTTCTCATATAAGAATATAAAATGAAAATGGGTGACTATAGGTTATTCAAAAGGCTTTCTAAAAATTGCTTCTCTAGACTTCAAAAGGGGATGGAGATTTCATATTATGAACACTTCGCTTGACTAGACATCAAGACAAAGTGAAAAAAACATGCTTCATTTGAATAGTCTTTTGAGGGTATTTTTCGAGCAACAAGAACATTTAGGAATATGACTATTCAAAACGTCAAGAATTTATGTTTACCATAGTACCAATATAAGAAAATCCTTGGATATTTATTGAACAATATTGAGAGTAAATACATCTACCACTGAAGGTTGGAATGGAAGTCTCTTGTTGTCCATAAATAAGGTATATATGAGTGTATAGAAGAATAGAAGCTTCAATATATGTGTTAAATATATAAAAGTATCAATTAAATAGCCCAATTGATGCAAAAAAAGAAGCTAGAAAAATTAGAAAAATGGAAAGAAATGACAACTCTCTGGCCAAAAACATTGGGGTAGGGACACCCCCTTTTGTTCTTCTAAAGATATGATAAGTATCCACCTCATGCTTCTTCAATCCATTCCTAGTTTTTTTAGGTATACTATGGATTTGGATGTGATGTTGCCACCTTATCCACAATTTACAAATACAATCACACCCTTCTTCATGTTATTTTTTTTAGTTTTTCCATATGTCCCTTTTTATTTCCTTTATATCTTCAAAGTTACACCCCCTTTTCTATTTCATACCACTTCATCATTCTCCACCAGGGCCTCTCAATACACCTTCATAACCCCCTTGAGATTTAATTGGTGGTGGAAATCCTTACAGTTGTTTTCATTCATGGTTCCCAAAATATTGCTTAGCAAATTTTAGGCTACTAGTTGAAACATTTATGAGGTCCCCAAAACATTTCATATGGAGCCTCTCAAGGTGGAGCCTAAAACATTTTGTACCTCTTCAACAATCAAAGAGAATGTGTGCACATTTATATGTCTTACCTTCCTCCTTTTGGATGAAAACATGAAGTTGGGTAACTATTTTGCTTGTTTTTTGACAAAACAAACTGCAAAATTTTATGTTTTTCAAATTATACCCCTTTAAACCCATACCTCCATTAGGAATTTCACCTTGAAGTTGTTGAGATATTGTAACTTCAAAGAATATTATATTTGTACTTTATTATTCCGGAGATGTTTCATTCCTCCGTGAAGATCTTATTGTATATCCGGAGATGTTTATTCCTCCGTCGGAATGTGGTAACTCGGGTTATTAGACTTCCCTAGTGGGGGTCGGCCCTGTATGTGTCATGTGGGTCAAAGGGTTATTAGACCACCCTAGAGGGGTCGGCCCAGTCAGTTGTAGTGGGGTATTTAACCCATTGGTTAAATACGAGCCTACCTGTACTTGTGTAAAAGATATGTCAGAGTAGTGTATAAATAGAGGAGGTGTGTTCCTCATTTGACACACACACTCACTTGAGAGAGAGGCACACTTGTGGAGGAGAGGTCTGCTATGGTGGAGGAGGAGATCATGTCTTTGGTTTGCATATTTGTATATTGCTGGTCATCTATATTGAGGAAGCTTTACTTGGTTTTCTACCCCATGAGGGTTTCCCAGGATAAATCTGTGTCTCTTGTGTTTATGCTATGCTTGTTGTTTCTTCAGTGATCCTGTATATGCTATTATTGTGAAATGGAATGTAATGCTGCTATTTTCTGTCTTAGCATATTAAATCTTAACATGGTATCAGAGCTAATCTGAAGGAAGGCAAGGTATGGCACTTACGACACTTGCTTTACTTATGACAATTTGAAGGTTAGGGTTTTACATAGCAAAAACCAGTCATCGTGGAACTTTCGCTATAAATCCATTTCTGCAAAGTTTCAGGGTGTGAAAAGTTTACAGGTCCAAGATAACATCCCCAGGTACCTTTTTTCCAAAGGTAACCCTTAGATTTGTTGTACTTTATGAGTTATGATCAGTATAAGTTAGGGTTTCTGCCTCTTCCATATCTCAGTCAAAATCAGGTAACCTTGGAAAAAAGGTCATAACTTGGGCTAGGAAGCTCCAAATTAAATTTCGTAAAAAGTGACAGGTAGTACACAGACTGTACTATCTCAAAAAAAAATTTCAGAGGCCGAAGGTGAACCAGTGACACGTGGCACACCGTACAAGTTCACTCTCCTATTTTATCCCATAAACAGGTCACGTTGCGACACTTGGAATAACTCTCTCTCAGAGAGTCCAATTGAGGTCAGACCTATCAGGATAGAAAGATAACAGGGCAAGCTATCTCAAGAAACGTTTTTAGATGCCAAAGTTCAAACAGTGACACGTGGCATTCCATACAAGTTCGCTCTCCTATTTTATCCCATAAACAGGTCACGTTGCGACACTTGGCATAACTCTCTCTTAGAAAATCCAATTGAGGTCAGAACTGTCAGGATGGAAAGATGACAGGTCAGGCTAGTGCAGAAATAGTTTTCAGACCCTGTGGAGTGAAAATTTCAGAGTTATAGCAGAAACAATCAAGTGCATATTTCTGTCAAGACAGAATTATTTTTGGAGCACCTTTATTCATGGCTTCCAGAATTTAGGGTTTCGGAGAAAGTTAGAATTTTTGGAATCGGAGTCCACGACTGAATGCTACTCAGGAAAATCGAAATTTAGAGACCAAGATCAAATTTTGTGGTTGGGTAGAAGACCGGGCTTGATCAAACCCTAGTTCAGGATTTTGATCAGAAAGATGGAAAATTAGGGCTTCAGCAAAAGTTGGAATTTTTGAAGCCTGTAACCACGGCTGGAAGATCCTCAGAAAAATAAGAGTTTAGAGCCTTGGATCAAACCTTTTTATTGGACAGAAGGGTGGGCTTCATCAAACCCTAGTTCAGGTTCCTGTTTAGAAGATCCAGAAGTTTCGAAGGCAATTTTGAGGGGTCAAATTTTGGAGATTTCAAAAGTGAAGTATGCTAGTTTGATCAGCTCAGCAAGACACATCCTTCCATCCATTCAGAAGCATGAAAGTCAAAGATTGAATTTTTACAGTTTCTCTAGCAAGCCCTAATCAAGCTCCAAATCAAGTTTCAGGGGGAGTTGAGGCTAAGGCCTTACATAAGAAGACTACAAGAAGTCTCGACAGGTATGACTTAAGGAGGTTCAGGTATGTCTTGAAATATGATTCTTGATTAAGTTCATAATGTGTTTGTCTTCATATTATTTATTAGTACAATCTTGATTATTGTTAGAATTGTCTTATCACCCTAGTAACAGTATTAATGCATGTGAATGATCGAAGACATTCATTGATTAGGGATATATGATTGTACTAATGCATTATGGTGTTGTGTGAGGTTGATGTTGTCTGCTAATAAGATACAGGTACATCACAAAAGACAAATCAAGTTCCATGACCATGACAACATGAAGACAAAGACTCATCCATAATATTTGTTCTACTTACGAGGTATGTATGACTTTGTTATATTATGCTTAACATATGAGACATGCAGGTTCTAGCTCAGGATCTCTAAATCATTGAAGAGATTGTTTAGGTATGTTGTACATAACTAATCCAGATATGTTTTCTTATGTCAAGTTAGAATCTTACCTTATGTTAGGATCCCTTATATAAGTATACTTGGTATGATTGGTTATGCTTATTCATAAAGTTAGTAATCAAGGGTTTATGCATATTATGTCTCTTGTCTTGATGATTTAATTAACCAGAAGAGTACTATGATCAAACAAGAATATGCATGAGTAAAAGAAGACTTCCTTGAAACCCTGAATACTAATGATCATGACTATACATATTCAAGATTATTTAGAATTAGAATGTTTGGAGAATATACTAATGAACGTATGTTTGTGTATGATATCATGAGGATGACACTAGTGCACACTTGATCATGCACAGTGGTACAGAATGAATACAAGTTCAAAAGACATATAGAAGATCAAGCGGGAGGCAACCACACAAACATAAAAGATAAGTATTTGAGTTGTTATTTGAAATCGTAAATGATATTGCTTGTATGCATATTTGTATTCCTAGAATATATCATGCTGAGTGTAAACATTCATAGAGCATTGAATAGTATACTACTAATATGCATATGATTGGTAAGTTGGACAAACATTCCGTTGTGGCTTGTCTAGAATGAAACCTCTTTACTGACATGCTGAGAGCTGTGCACACTCTCGATAGTATGTTCTGGTAGAGATGGAAGGCATCTAGATAGCCACTGTATGCATACATGATATGGGAAAGTGTTGTGCCAAAGTATTGGTCAAAATAGTTGCATAACTATGTAAATGATATCTGTATGCATAGTAGGTTATCATGTCAATATGATTTGATGATTATGAATTATTACTAATCATGTACTTAATTTTGATTTGTAGGAAAGATCATGATGAATGATGAACACTGAACAAGCGATGGATGTTAAACAAAAAAAAAGATTTTCAAATCAAACACACTATAGAAGGCTTGTGGCTAGAAGATTCTCTTAGAAAGAAGAAGAGAATCATGATGAGATGTTTGCTCCAAGTGGCTAGATAAGACCATTCTCTTAATGGTGTAATTAAAGAAGAAGTGTGAATCAGGTTCTGTATGGGTTCCCATGATCGATAGTAATTGATGAGAATACATGTGAGGATTGCATCATCCTTGAACACAAGTTCTAAAGTGAGCCATAGACAAGTGTCTCCGAGAAGGAAGAGGGATTGTATCATCCTTGAACACTTGTTCTAAAGAGAGCCGTAGATGTATGTCCTCGAAAATGAAGTCCTTGGTGGACATGAGAGGATTGGATCATCCCTGGACTTCAGTCCGAAAGAAGAGTCGTAGACGTATGTCTTCGAGAATGAAGTTCTTGGTGAACATGTGAGGGGATTGGATCATCCCTGGACTTCAGTCTGAAAGAAGAGCCATAGACGTATGTCTTCGAGAATGAAGTTCATGGTGAACATGTGAGGGGATTGGATCATCCCTGGACTTCAGTCCGAAAGAAGAGTCGTAGACGTATGTCTTCGAGAATGAAGTTCTTGGTGAACATGTGAGAGGATTGGATCACCCCTGGACTTCAGTTTGAAAGAAGAGCCGTAGACGTATGTCTTCGTGAATGAAGTTCTTGGTGAACATGTGAGGGGATTGGATCATCCCTGGACTTCATTCCGAAAGAAGAGCCGTAGACGTATGTCTTCGTGAATGAAGTTCTTGGTGAACATGTGAGGGGATTGGATCATCCCTGGACTTCAGTTCGAAAGAAGAGCCGTAGACGTATGTCTTCGAGAATGAAGTCCTTGGTGGACGGTTGAGGATTAAGTCATCCTTGGACGTAGTCCTAAATGTACGGTTGAGGATTAAGTCATCCTTGGATGTGGTCCTAAATGTACGGTTGAGGATTAATTCATCCTTAGACGTAGTCCTAAATGTACGGTGGAGGATTAAGTCATCCTTGGACGTAGTCCTAAATGTATGGTGGAGGATTAAGTCATCCTTGGACGTGGTCCTAAATGTACGGTTGAGGATTAAGTCATCCTTGGACGTGGTCCTAAATGTACGGTGGAGGATTAAGTCATCCTTGGATGTGGTCCTAAATGTACGGTGGAGGATTAAGTAATCCTTGGACGTGGTCCTAAATGTACGGTGGAGGATTAAGTCATCCTTGGACATGGTCCTAAATGTACGGTTGAGGATTAAGTCATCCTTGGACGTGGTCCTAAATGTACGGTTGAGGATTGAGTCATCCTTGGACGTGGTCCTAAATGTACGGTTGAGGATTGAGTCATCCTTGGACGTGGTCCTAAATGTACGGTTGAGGATTGAGTCATCCTTGGACGTGGTCCTAAATGTATGGTTGTGGATTAAATCATCCTTGGACAGTAAATCCAGTAATTCCGAAAGGAAGGATAGTCCTAAATGAATTGAGTGGATTAAATCATCCTTGGACAATAAATCCAATAATTCTGAAAGGAAGGATAGTCCTAAATGAATTAAGTGGATTAAATCATCCTTGGACAGTAAATCCAATAATTCCGAAAGGAAGGATAGTCCTAAATGAATTGAGTGGATTAAATCATCCTTGGACAGTAAATCCAGTAATTCCGAAAGGAAGGATAGTCTTAAATGAATTGAGTGGATTAAATCATCCTTGGACAATAAATCCAGTAATTCCGAAAGGAAGGATAGTCCTAAATGAATTGAGTGGATTAAATCATCCTTGGACAGTAAATCCAGTAATTCCGAAAGGAAGGATAGTCCTAAATGAATTGAGTGGATTAAATCATCCTTGGACAGTAAATCCAGTAATTCTGAAAGGAAGGATAGTCTTAAATGAATTGAATGGATTGAATCATCCTTGGACAGTAAATCCAGTAATTCGAAAGAAAGGATAGTCCTAAATGAGATTGAGTGGACTAATCATCCTGTAAATAGATTGGGATTGCCTCGTCCCTAGACATGGTGAGATGTCTTAAAGTGATAAGGACTAATCATCCTGTAAATAGATTGGGATTGCCTCATCCCTAGACATGGTGAGATGTCTTAAAGTGATAAGGACTAATCATGCTGTAAATAGATTGGGATTGCCTCGTCCCTAGACATGGTGAGATGTCTTAAAGTGATAAGGACTAATCATCCTGTAAATATATTGGGATTGCCTCGTCCCTAGACATGGTGAGATGTCTTAAAGTGATAAGGACTAATCATCCTGTAAATAGATTGGGATTGCCTCGTCCCTAGACATGGTGAGGTGTCTTAAAGTGATAAGGATTGATCATCCTGTAAGTTGATCTGGATTGCATCATCCATAGACATGAGAGTTGTCTTAAACCGAGAGGGACTGATCATCCCGTAAGTAGATCAGGATTGTATCATCCTTGGACCTATGTCCTAAAGTGAGAGGGATTGATCATCCCGTAATTGGATCTTGTGTGTTGCAGGGTATGCTGCTATTGTGTATACTTGTATTGATGAGGATACTTGTATTGATGATATGTATACTTGTATTGATGAGGATACTTGTATTGATGATATGTATACTTGTATTGATGAGGATACTTGTATTGATGAGGATACTTGTATTGATGATGTGTATACTTGTAATGATGAGGATACTTGTATTGATGATGTGTATACTTGTATTGATGAGAATACTTGTATTGATGATGTTGTTGATCGTGATGATCTAGATGACGATGTTGTTGATCATGATGATCTAGATGACGATGCTGTTGATCGTGATGATCTAGATGACGATGCTGCTGATCGTGATGATCTAGATGACGATGTTGTTGATCGTGATGATCTAGATGACGATGTTGTTGATCGTGATGATCTAGATGACGATGCTGTTGATTGTGATGATCTAGATGACGATGCTGCTGATCGTGATGATCTAGATGACGATGCTGCTGATCGTGTGATGACGATGCTGATGATCATGTGATGATGATGCTGTGATCGTGTGATGACGATGCTGATGATCGTGTGATGACGATGTTGATGATCGTGATGCTGATGACGATGTTGATGATCATGTGATGACGATGCTGATGATCATGAGATGATGATGCTGATGATCATGAGGATCCAGATGTTGATGTTGCGTTAGTTGTTCGAGTGTTGCAAGAGATAAAGACTCAGTACCGAAGATGTTGATGTTCCAGTATTGAAGATGTTCTAGTAACTGCTTGAGTTACTGATGATGTTTAGAAAGATTCCAATGATTTATAGATGTATCATGTATGATGTTGATGACTCCTTGCTCGTGCAGATCCTGTTATTATATCCTTCTCGTTAAGGGGGAGTGTTGAGATATTGTAACTTCAAAGAATATTATATTTGTACTTTATTATTCCGGAGATGTTTCATTCCTCCGTGAAGATCTTATTGTATATCCGGAGATGTTTATTCCTCCGTCGGAATGTGGTAACTCGGGTTATTAGACTTCCCTAGTGGGGGTCGGCCCTGTATGTGTCATGTGGGTCAAAGGGTTATTAGACCACCCTAGAGGGGTCGGCCCAGTCAGTTGTAGTGGGGTATTTAACCCATTGGTTAAATATGAGCCTACGTGTACTTGTGTAAAAGATATGTCAGAGTAGTGTATAAATAGAGGAGGTGTGTTCCTCATTTGACACACACACTCACTTGAGAGAGAGGCGCACTTGTGGAGGAGAGGTCTGCTATGGTGGAGGAGGAGATCATGTCTTTGGTTTGCATCTTTGTATATTGCTAGTCATCTATATTGAGGAAGCTTTACTGGTTTTTCTACCCCATGAGGGTTTCCCAGGATAAATCTGTGTCTCTTGTGTTTATATTATGCTTGTTGTTTCTTCAGTGATCCTGTATATGCTATTATTGTGAAATGGAATGTAATGCTGCTATTTTCTGTCTTAGCATATTAAATCTTAACAGAAGTAAACAAAAATGTTTTAGATAATTGAATTAGCTTCATACTTGTATTTTGTTTACATTTTTTTATGGACATATCGTGGAACAAATTTGGTGCTCACCAACAACATATACTTGAAAATTTTAGGTATGGATAATGAGTGACTTGTGTGAGCACTAGTATTTTGAGATATATTTATCCATTTTAGGGAAAACAATATGTGGTCATAATATACACACACTGCACTTGTGCATGGTCTATATTTTGAGGTATTTTGGACTTGAGAACGATTTTTTATTATTTTCGAAATAACATATGTTCAAAAATGGTGCATTGTTGACACATGTTGGTGAGCCTCGATTATCTTTTTAGTGTGACTGTTGTTGAAAAAACTAAAATTACACTTTCAAAGAGGACACGACAAGGAATATGTCTGTGAAGATTTTAATTTTTTTGGTGGTGTCTTTATTAAAATTGAATTTTCATATTTTTTAAACAATGGAGTTTGGAATATATATATATATATATCAATCCTTAATGAAATTCAAAAAACATATACCATGATAAAGTAAATTCAAAGTTGAATCTACTCGTATAAAATCCGATAGATAACTCTGTGATTTTGTAGGGCTTCGAGCATGCCAAAGTTAGAAGTTCCTGTAAAATGTAGAAATGCTCGTTGGTTTTGTTGACCAAAAACTCTTGGGTGAGAAAAAATATCGCTCGATATTTTTTCCTCCCAAAAAGTAACCCTAGGTGAAAGAAATAACTCCATTCAAACTCTCGCCCAAGAGTTGATTTTAAATTCTCAGATGAGAATTTGAGCACACAATGCCCCGAGAATATTTGTTGAGTCGACACATTAAATGCCAAAGATCTTGGTCAACATGTGATAAGATTCTCAAACTCTCACTCGATATATATAGATGTGTGTGTGTGTGTGTGTACTCACACACTCTCGGCCGAGATATTTTAAACATAAATCAAAATTATTTCGACTATATTGCTTCGGGTCAAGTGTGAGTCAAGTGCAACTACAGTGTGAATCTTGTTGAAAGCGTGAAAATATGAAAAATAAGTTTGGGTAATTTTTTCTTTCTTGTGAATTTTTTTTGTTACTTATGGAATACGTTTGGGATATTCCTATTTTTTTATAAGGAACATATTGTCAATTTGGTCTTGGCATATTCCTATTTTTTTATAAGTAATATATTGTCTTTTTTTTTTTTCGTGTGGTTCACAGCCTCGGCAAGTGTGGTCGTGGCTTGCTACTTCCAAAGTAATAATTCTAGGGGAGCCACCAAAAGGGGCCTCGCCCTATCAACTCCAGTTTTGGGAGCCCAAGCCCGAAGGACCCAGAGAGTTGGAGTCGTGAGAATTGAACCTCCGACCTCAATATCAAATGGTCTTTGGATATGGGCTCCAACCAACTAAGCTACCCCCCGGGGATTATAAGGAACATAATGTCAATTTGGTTTTGGCATATTATTGGTTTTTTTATAAATAACATATTGTCAATTTGGTTTTGGCATATTATTGGTTTTTTAGAAATAACATATTGTGAATTTGGTTTTGGCATATTATTGGTTTTTTTATAAATAGCATATTGTCAATTTAGTATTCTCATATTACAATTTTTAGTAAAGGGAATATTCTAAATTTGGTTTTAGCATATCACTATTTTTTATAAAGGGCATCTATTGTGATTTTTCATTTTGGAATATTACTCCTTATAGATAAATGACATATTTTGAAATTGGATTTGTGTTTATGTATATTTTAATTTATTTTCTTCTAAGGGCCACATTGTGATTTTTGTTTAGCATATAATGAATTATATTGCAATTTCACTCAAGGCTTGTGAAATTTGTCTCTATCTTACTGTATTTATTTTCTAAGAGAAAACAAGAATATTGCAAATATTCCAATTTTCTTTAAATCACTTATGTAATGTTGTTTTTGGAATTTCACAATTTGACTCTTAAATATTGCAATTTGTTTTAATTGTACAATTTTATATCCAATTTATTATTACATGATTTTAGGTTTTTAATTCTTTCAACCTGGGAATCCAAAGGAATTGTAAAAGAAAGTATGATCACATCAAAACTGATCGAGAGGAAGGGAAAGAGAAACAGCATGAAAGCATGATAAAGTTAAAAGAAAAAATGAACAAAATGTGGAGGCACATGGTGGTGACAAAGAAATGCAAAATGTTGAAGGAATGATAGGCAATGTTTATATTGACACCATGATTAGTGAGTAAAGAACATTTCAAGTTTAAATAGTTATTTAATTTTTAACTATCAATTCACAAAGATTAATTGGAAGTTGCAGCAATATCGCCATTGCTGACAATTTTTTTGAGAATATGGATTCAAGTAAAATTGAAGAATTGGGACCACCGATGCAGGATTATACAGTTCAATATAGATAAAAATAAATTACTAAAAAATATCTTGAAGGTAATTCTATGATAGCACATGCTCAATTGCTACATAGATTGTTGAAGCAGAAATGTGTAAGAGATGCAGTTAAATTATTGGGCATTGAAAGTATCAAAGAGGTTAAAAGAAATGAGATGGTATAAAAAAAATTTACTTCTACCCTTGCCACACTTTCCAAAAAACGATCTCGTGTTGAAAAGGATGCTCATAGAGCATTGCTAACAAGCATTGTTGCAACAAGAACTACCCCATGTTGATTGATGGAAATGACTACAAAAAAATTAAACACGTCAAGAAAAAGTGTATTTAAGTATAAAATTTTTTTGCATTCAATTAGATGGGAATGATGAAGTTGCATGTTGGGTTGTTATCTATAGGAAACCCTATCATGATAGAATTCCAGATAATGTGAGAGATAGGGTCAAAGAGTTTTGGAATTTGAACTCTCACGTGTTAATAGATGAAAAGGACATTGTGTGGCATCGAATATCTAAAGGTGTTTTTGAAACTCATGCCAAACCTTTAGCAGAGATCACTTAAGTGGAAATTTTCAAATTTTTTATAGAGATTAATGTTGATGTCAAAATTTCCCTATCACATTTGTCAAGCTTAAACCATGGTATGCTAGTCCCATCACTGATGGGGACACAAGTTGTTACTGGTACCATGTAGAATTTCAATTATATTATCATACTTTTGTAAATTTTGGCATACAATATTGGCCAAATGATCCCCCTCCTTCAATTGTTCGTGAATTTGTCTCCAATATATTATTTGCACAAGAGAATGATCGAGTATTTTATAAGAAAGAATGTGTCGGTTGTAGAAAATGCATTGAATGTGCTAATTTGGCACTTTTTGATGTTAAATATCCCATTGATCAAAATGATCCTGGATTATCCAATGTCACTATGAAATGGAAGAGATATGGAAATGTTCAATACACACTTGTTACAGATTCGATGAAAACATCCAAAAATTTTGATTTACTTGAAGATGAGATTTTAGTGACATTGTTTATGGAAAATTTTAGGGAGAAAACATATAGATATATTAAGCACCCCCACACATCATAATGGCAAGATGTTCAGTTCAAACAATCATGAGATGTATTTCCAAAAGGAACAATAGTATCAGTGGTTGATTTCACTAAGAATTACACTTTCACACCACAAAAGGAAATACAAAGTGAATATTATCATTCAAACTAAGTGTCTGTACTTGTGCACATTTTGTATAGACACGCAGAGATCAATGTTGATGGTATTGATAG
This sequence comes from Larix kaempferi, assembly GCA_027924585.1. Classification (NCBI taxonomy): domain Eukaryota; kingdom Viridiplantae; phylum Streptophyta; class Pinopsida; order Pinales; family Pinaceae; genus Larix; species Larix kaempferi. Next base: position 35,719,824 of record BSBM01000205.1, read on the forward strand.
AAATGAAAAATATCGTGAAGTTATTAAAGAGTTTTATTTCTACATTAGTGAGGACTATACACATGATACATGTTTCGTTCAGCATTCCTTTAATATGCTTTATAAAGAATTATCAAGACGAGGAGTGACTTTTAAAGAACAATAGGTGTGATCTGACGGTTGTGTTGAATTTAAATCAGCATGATCATTTTATTGGTTGTCTCTCCTTCACAAGACAATGGATATTCGCCGCTCAGGGATTTTTTTTGAAACATGGCATGGAAAAGGAGAGCATGATGTTTTTAGGGACTACAGAAGAATGCACGTAGAAGATATCAATTGAATCACTATGTTGTTCAACTTGTAAATCCACTTGATGTTGTGAACTGGTGCAAGCCAAATTTAAGTCATGATTTCAATGAAAGGATGTTTCACGTGATAAGGTGTGTAAATGTCTCCTTGATGCTTTTAATTCTCTCTCTCTCTCTCTCTCTCTCTCTCTCTCTCTCTATGTATATATATATATATATATAACAAATACATGTATTTTTTTTACCTGAAGTGTAATTTTTTAACAAGTTTTATGTTTTCTCGAATAGGTACTTTTGGGATATATCAATGGGCAGCGTTGATAGATGATTGCCATATAATTGTGATGCATCCCTGGGACAAGGAGTTTACATTCCATTAGGACCAAGAAAGTGGATAAAATACACTCAATTCAGAAACAAAAGTACTCTTGCTTTTTTATTAGATATGCTTATAATGTGGAATCCATCGATGAGTGTCAAAATGAAATTGAAAAAATTTGTGAAACTGTAATGCCCCTAGAATGAATGTGGAATTTAATGGAACCTATCGAGTGACCCGGCTAAACATACTTCAATAAAGTGGCCCTTCGAGTTAGGATGTATCTTAATAATTGAGAAACACCCGATGATGCACATGAAGACAATCGACAAATGAATTAATGAACTAAATGACATGTGTGGAGTTGGATAGTTGATTTAATTGAATAATTGCATGTTGCTTAATGATTAGCTTTGATTGTGAAAAATATGTTATGTGTACATGAATATGATGCTTAATGATTAGTTGTATGATGAATTATGTGATGAGAACAAATGAAATACATATAGATGTAATTCCTTACTGATTAATGGAATGTATGATATTTTGAGTAAATTGTAATTGCTTAATGATTCGCCAGTTTAGAAAATGAATTATGATGAATGACGAAAGGACTATTAATATGTGCTTTAGAGAATGTGTGAAGCGACAGGTGAAACGGTTCACCAACAGACACACAAAGGAATTGAAGGGGTCGTAGAGTAAGGATAAATCACACACGGAAGAACGATGACGGTGTTGATTTCTTATGGAATCCCACAACCAAGTTCAAAATCCCTTATCCGCTTACTCAGGGTCGTGTGAAGTCGTGCGATGTGGACCACGATGGAGTTGGTCATGTACGAGTTGGGGGGCACCCAGTAAGAATGAACTTACTCCTCAACGCCATTAGTCATCAATAGCGTGTAGACGGAGGCTTGAAGGTAACGGATCCTAAATCCCTACATGAAGTTCCCGTAATTCAAATGAAATTTATTTGCAGAAGGACCCGACAGTGCGGTACCTTCCCGAGAAATGGACCTGACAGAGTGGTACCATGTTGAAAGATGAGCATAAAGGACAGATGGGCTCAACAGTGTGGCACCTAGGTCCTAGAAGGGGATGAATTGGTAAACTTTATGCATAAAAACCATATAGAATTGCATTTAGAACACTTGCTCATGAAAATACTTTTTAGTATTAAAAAATTTAGAAATAATTATTTTTAGGCATTTTCACATGAAAATACTTTTTAGTATTTAAAATATTAGAAATAATTATTGTAAGAGCAAAATGGAATCCTAGGCTTGAGTTTTTAACTAACACCACATGCACCCACAAAATAGAATTTAGAGTGAGCATCTTAGAGACAAACTTGAGTAAATTTAGGAAGGTAGGTGCATTCTTCTAGAAAACTTGACACATGGATTTGTGAGATAAATTACTTTTTGAATATTAAGAAATTGGGTATTTTGCATGGAGCAACATGTGTTGCAGGGGAATTTCCTATTTAAGGAAGGATTTGGTAATGGGTAAAGGACCCAGATTTGGATGGTTATCGTAATGGTGAAAAAGTGAGAGACTTGCTACTATTGGGGTTTGGCTAGAAATTCTGGTGGGGGGCAAACCCAAGCTGAGTTTCCCGAGTTGTTGTGTGTGAGCTCTACGACCCAAAGCTCGGGGGTGGCCATGTGACTGAAAGCATGAGCCTATGGTTGGGTGGTGAAGCTAATGGTTGCTTCTCCTATGGTTCAAATGAGCTTTGTTGGAGGGATCCTACAGAAGACACGGACAAAAGTGGACAAGATGGATTGGTTGACAAGTTATGGTTTTGTCTATATTTGCTAAGTTATTTAATTAATTAATTTCATTTTCTTTTCAATAATTATGATATCTAATTTGTTTTGTATTAATTTGTTAAGTTGTAGGTTCATTTCGTGAGTACCCTATAGGAGGGGTCTCTACATAAACCCTAGGTACATGAAGACCTGACACGATTGCCCCCATTTCCAAGTTTCACTGATGCAGAGTTTGACAATGAAGTGGTTGTGATTGACAAAGATTATGATCGTGTTTACGACATGGTTAGAGAAGGGGATGTCTTCGATGTCATTGCACCAACAGATAATCCATAAAAAAAAAGTGCATTATTACTTATTAAGATGCACTAGGTTGGAAAGCACGTTGATGTAAGAATTTAAAAGTCCATCAAATTATACATATGCAGTGGGTTCAGTGGTTTTAATGGGACATTTCTTTGAAGAAGTAAATAAATTTACTAACCATATTATTTTTTAGGACTACCAAGTAGATGCTATATGTGCCTAATATAGTCATTTGGTCATAGAAGTTCGATTGCAGTTGAAACCAATGAAGACTACGAAAAACTACAAGCATCGACAATGGAAATTTTCAATAGAAGATCATAATGACATTCTTGAAAATGTGCCACTAGCACATTTCATGTGAATGGAACACTTATTCATTGATCTATTTTTTTCTTTTATTGTAGAGTTAGAACATAGAATTGTTAATGTTAGAATATACATTGTGATTTGAATAGTGTGGTATTAAAGGCGAACTATGATTTGTGATCTCTGCTTATGTCAGAATGACACATGTACTATGAATTTGTATATTTCTAAACAATTAGAAGACTAAACAATGCACCGTGGATGTTTCCCTATTTGGGGTTTTACCACATAAATCTAATGTGTATTTTGTTTTCTTGTCTCTAGCTTGTTTACTTTATTTATTTTATCATTGTTCCAAAACAATATGTATGTAGTCAATAGTCTTTAAAAATAAAATAATTCTTAGATTGTATTTAGAACTTAATAAATTGTGTTTTATATAGATTTCTACCTTTCATACATTTTCTTTGTCTGGAAGTGGTTGCTAAATTGTAAGTCATCTAGTTCATTGTTTTAAAAGTTGAGATGTGAAGAATAAACTCAATAATTGGTTCCATGAAGTAGATATAATGGATATGGTTTTAGAGAAGTAATCAAACTACCATTGAAATATCCAGAATCTCTAGACCCATTAGACTTAAAATATGTTGTACATGCATGCTGGTTTTATTGATAAACATGTATAGTTTATGAATGGTGTTACAAGGTTGCATATGCTATATGCATATAATGAATGGAATTCAAATACAAGTTACTTAAACATATTTATATAATGATGATCAACATGTTAATTTCACATCAGGTTTTTTATATATATTTAATATTTTTTTGCAAGGGATTAGAGAATAGTGTTCAAACATCAGTAGACATGACAAATAATCATAACAAAAAAATACTAGTATTGAGACCATTTTGACATGGAAGAAAACCAACCTTGAAAAATAAAAACAAATAACATCATCATGTGAGAAAAACTAATACCTAGAAACAAGAAATGCCATTCGAATGTAAAAAATAACATTTGTGTATTTTACACTTGCTACACATTTAAATGTCACTTGAAATAATGTGGATATATTTGAAGTAAGAATATGGATTAAAATTTAATAGTTTAAGATATTTGTAAGAATTATGAGGTTGTGTATTTCCCAAATTGTTTGGATTAATGTCAGTTTGTTTACACTTGGACTTGGTTTTTTGTTTGATTAAAATAAAATTCCATTTCATAGTTCTGATAAACAATTATTTTTTAGGTAATGATATTGTTATGGAGAAAAAATTCCTATGGCTCGGGGCAGACCATAATAGACAGATGACTACCAGAAATAAACTCAATTACCAATGCAATGCTATATAAATGACAATGCTAAGATAATGGAGAAAGGACCAACCTTCAACCAAATGTTCGAAGTAGATCCCCGTTGATCTTTCAACCTCTACACTTGGTTGTGCAGATTAGTATCAACAACAAATACAAGCAAGTGCATATAATATGTGAAAGACATTAGCATAATCAATAACATGGTCCATGATATCATAAGAAAATGTAACCCAATGTAATTTAAACAACATTCACAACATCAATTGGACAAGAAAATGAGTATTTCCATTAATAATAACAAGAAGTACTTGATACAACCTCTTGCCGGAAACCAATCTGAACCAAGAACTAGGTCTCTCCACTTGTGCCTCCACCACTTCAATCCCTCATGCAATGGAAAACTCAAACTATGAAAGGAGTTTGGTAGGTGAACATAAGGAGTTCACAACAACAAGGATCAATGAGTGTAGACTCAAGTCATGGCAAAAATCCACTAGAGTTATGTTGCTCTCTCTTTCTCCTCCCTTCCATACACCATAAGAGCTCAATATATAGCCTTCCAAAGGTAAGTGAAAGGTCGAATTGAGTCGTTTCGGGTTATATGGAAGGCCAAAGGTCACCCTAAGACTGCTTTTTGGGAGTAAAAATTGAGTTTTTATTGTTTTTTACCATGTAACTCGATGTACGTGAGCTAATTAGGTGCAACCTGCATGTACGCTGGCTATAATGGAACAACAAGCATACAGGAACAAAAATAGGGAAACTTGGTTACTGAAGGGAAAATAATGGATCTGAGTTAATATAATGGATACTGAAGGCCAATCAATGATGATGCTCACAAGGTGGAAAAATACGTTACAACAGATGCCCCCTAATGTGTGAGGTTAGAGAAGGTACTATGATGGCCGAAATACATTATAAATCTCAGAAGTGGAGTGATGGAGACACAAATGGAAAAAGTAGCCCACTCGTCATAATACAATAATATCTTTGAATACATGTCAGTACAATACAACAATATGTTACAATGGCCATGATAGGAAGTATATAGTGAATACATGTCATAAGTGGTCATAGCCATGTCCCATACTGTAGGATATGGTCTCCTGCTGAAAAGGAAACAACTAGTGTTAACTGGAGGTACAAACTGCTGATGTATGAGAAGTGATATCTCATAAGTACAATCATGATCATGAGCAGCATACTGAATGCTACTAACATATGGGGTCTTCTACACAAATCATCTACGATGCAATTCCCATCAAGTGAATAAAGTTGTTGAAGTCGAACCTGATGTGACATCGTCTGATTACCGGTCAATGATGCAAATTGTTAACAGGCGCGAGATAACCCACCAATAATGAAAATGGGAATCAAGGCACATATTACAATCATCAAACTGTGAATAGACATGTTGAGTTCGAACACTAAAATGAATCCATTGATCAGGGGACGTTGATGTATTCCCAAAATTTTCGATGGCGAGAGAACCTACCACTAATGAATGCAAGCCTCAAGGTACTCAAGAGACTCTAAGTATCAATTCTAGAATAAATGAGTTGAAGTCGACTGAACAAAACTCGCTGGAAGGAGGGTGTTAAGGAATCCCCCATCAACCAACACGAGGTAACAGTTACGCTGAAATATTTGGAATAACTCGGACAGACGGATTGACTCAATAAGGATGGCCGACATGCAATAGTCAAGAGATTTTAGGAGTGGACGACTCTGGTTTCATGACTTCCTTTGAAAAAGAGCATGAGAAGATGGATAGAATCAGGCAGCATGGACTCAAGTACCAAACAGTAATAACACTGTGCGATGCAGGAGGCATCAACAAAGGGCTCCAGTCGGTGGAGTAAAATCTGAGAAATGAGTACAGCTCCTAAGGTCCTACTATAATCCCAACTAATAATCAATGGAGTGGAGTGAATGCTCTATTCAAAGGCGACACATCGCTGCCAATAAGAAGAAGTAAATATTTTCCCGTCTGGATTTTTCAATTTTTTTATTTTTTTTTGTCTTTTTCATATTTGGAAAGCTTGAAAATTGACAAAAATTGATTATAGTACAACAGGTGAGGGAACGAGTTTCAAATAGCAAGCAAACTAGTCCCAAGAAGTGGATCATACCTATGAACAATGCAAGGAAGCATGTGAAAGATGTGGACACTTGGGGGGGTGTTCCCTCATGGTAAAGGGTCATCAAATTGCGAAAGGAAAATAAAATATCTGCTTGGATCGAAAGGGAAAGTGCTCAAGCACATGGCTAATAATTGAGTAAGCGGGAGCCAGCACAAGGCTCAAGCGGCAAGCAGAATGATGTAATGCAATCACAACTCAACATAAATGGGGAGTCCTTTTTGGTAAATTTAGTCTCCTCACCCAAAAATGTGTAAAACAATGAGAGAATAACTCTTCTAGTCACGTATGACTAGAGCATACCTTTTTCGTAATTAATCCACAAAGTTCCGGAAAAGGGGTAAACTTATACCTAAGTGAATGTCGCTTCAAATCCTTTAACGAGTCTGAAATGACAAGTATACTCAGCAATCTTGTTTGATTTGAAAAATTCTAACAAGGGCTTAAAAAAGACTTTATAAAAATCTTTTCCATAAAGGCTTAACGAGCCCAAAAAAGTAAACTCATGACTTCCTTACTGTTTTTAACAAGCTCAAAGGAGAGATGGAAGAATGCTTGTAACATCCTTACTATTTTTAACGAGCTCAAAGTAAATGTGGAAGAATGCCCGTAATGGGAGCACACGAGTGTCAGGGACATGTGAGACTAGTTCCAAACACATGGAACAAAGCTATGCATAATGCAAGTGTGAAGAACCTGCAATAATTAATTAATGCAAATACATGAGATATCAGAAATAATAGAACTCAGAATCACTTTTATATTGATCAGAGGCCACTTCGAGGGGGAAACCTCCTTTGAGCAAGCTCAATACAATTAACTTCACGTTGCCTTCAATGACCTCAACACACACTTATATACTAAGTCTATGCCCAATACTATGAGTCAAAACCATGGGACATATAATACTACGGGACGACTTACAAAGCATATGCATCCAATACAATGGGTCAATACGATGGGCTAATATAAACTATGGGTCAACAAATACTGCGGGACGAATTACAAAGCATATGCGTCCAACAACAATATACTAACATAGTAAAGAGAAGGGTTGACACGGGTTCCTAACATCCCCTCTCCCTTAGAAAAATCTTTGTCCTCAAAGATTTGGTTGGGAAAATTGCTGCAGAATCTGAAGGAGTGGTTGCCCAGTAGCATCCTCAGGTTACAGTCCGGGACACTGACGCCTTTGGAGTGTCAGGGAGGATTGCTTGGAAGGCTATAGACGAAGAAGAACCCTATCAGCTGCATGGAAAGTGCGCTCAGAACGGTGCTGATCGACTTGTTGTTTCAGTCAAATTCTGGCCATGTGAAGATTGTCCTGCAAAATGAGAAGAATCTGAGCACGGTTTCGAAGAACTGAGTCAATTTCCTGAACTGGAGAGTTGCTAAGGGTGTATGGAAGAAGAACTGGCGGTGTCTATCCATAGACTGCTTCATATGGTGTCATTTGAGATGTGGTATTGTACCACCATAGCACTTCGAGAAAAGCCATAGAAATAGTTGTCCAAAGCTGTGTAGGGATGGGCAAGGGTTTGAGCAATCCCGAAAGGAGTGTCATTTCACCCTTGTTGACCTGGAAAGTATCACAGTCAGCCACCATCTATTGAATTGTCATTTTTAGTCCCTACCAAAAGAAGTTACATTGTTCCCAGTCATACATTTTGAAGAACCCAGAGTTCCCTATTGATGAAGAAGCATGGAGTTCATATAAGAGATAGCCCTGTTGAACATATTGCAACCAATTTGGAACAAGTAGAGAAAGAGCATTAAGAGAAACTGAGTCATCAATTGTGCGAGAAGGAGCATCTACCACCATATTGTCCTTACCCTTCTTGTAAGCGATCGCATAGGGATAACCCATGAGTTGGATAACCCATTTTAGGTCTGTTGGGGAGGAGACCCATTGGTCCAGAAAAATTTCCAGACTCTGGAGATCAGTCTTCATGTAGAAATAATTCCCTAATAGGTATGGCTGTCACTTATGTACTGCATGAAAAATAGCCATCATTTCTTGTTGAAAGGTAGATGCGACTAAATTCTTACCGGAAAGGTCACTTGAAGGCGGCAAGCTCATTGGTTCAGCAAAGACACCTACATATCTATCCAAGGAGGTAGTGGAGACCATTGATGGGTGCATCTGAATGGAATGGAGCTGAGTGATGATACCATGTGAATTCTTCTTAAGGATTTTTTCCAGGCAATGTGAACTGATGATGTGGAGAGACCTTGGTTGTAAGCCCATTAATTTGTGTTGTGCCCCATTGACTGAAAATTGCATCCAAAGTTCAGCAAAATGCCATAAGATGGGGCCAAGTGTGTGTAACCATTGAACATCCAAAACCACATCACATCCGCCTAAGGACAAGGAAAACATGTCAGAGCGTAGGTTATAATCTTCCATAGAGATACGCACATTGTGACACTTCCCCTTACAAGGTAAGGTGCCCCCATTGGCAACCATGACTTCAAAGTTGGAGCAAGGATGAACAAAATAATCAGCCTGTTTGGAAATCTGGGGGTCAATGAAGTTATGAGTGCTACTAAAATCAATGAGTATGGTAAGAGGGAACTTCTTGAAGTATCCATTGACCTGCATTGTTTGTGGGGTTGTGACGCCGGTTACAACATGGAGAGAGATTGCGAGTGGTTCATCCTGAGATGGGGTGTCAACAGGCGGGTGGTGAATGTCGACTTGATCATCTACTGTATCTAGAGCTTCTTCACCAAGTTCAGAGGCATGTAGAGAATCCACATCCAAGAGATAGAGCTTTTCTTGAACACATCTATGTCCCCGAGTGAATTTCTCATCACAATTATAGCAAAGCCCTTTTTCTCGATGTGCCTGCATCTCGGTTTCAGACAAATGCTTGATAGGAGTTGGTCGAGGAGCTGGCAGTATGGGAGGTCGTTGAGAACCCATATTTCGGAAGGAAACAAAAGTGGGTTTGGAGTGCTATTGGGCTGCAAGCTTGTCTTCTGCCAACTTAGCCAAACCTAGGACTTCCATCATTGTGTTGGGACAGAACGGTTTAACCTCTGACCGGATTTCATCCTTAAGACCACCGATAAAACAACTCCTGTAAAATTCATCAGACAATCCTTCTGTGTGATTGGCGAGTTTCTCAAATTATGTCTGATACTTTCTCACTGTGCCAGTTTGGTGAAGTTTAGTGAGTGCTCCTATGAAGTTGTCAAAAGCACTAGGACCAAATCGTGACAAAAGGAGTTGGCAAAAATCTGTCCAGTTTGGATCGGGATGAGCTTTGATGTACCAACGGTACCATTGAAGGGCTTCCTGTTCCAAATGAAAGGATGCAAGTGGAACTTTCTGGACATCAAAAGTATTATGCAAGATGAAATATTGTTCTACATGGTATATCAATCCAGTCGGATCAGTACCATTGAAGCGAGGAAAATCAAGCTTTGGCCCACGAAAATTGCTGGAAGAAGAGAACCCGGTGGCTATATAAGATTCTGGCTGTCGGTTATTGTTCATCGCTGAATGCTGAAGATGGAGGCTGAGAAATTTTTCATCCATATCTTGGAGTTTGGTTTGGATGGCTACAAGTGCTTTCTCCATGGTTTTTGCTCCTGCATGGGTGACAACCATAACCAGGAGTTTTTTTTTTTTTTTTGGGGGGGGGGAGGGGAATGGATAAAAAAACACAAACAAAAGCTTATTTAGTAAAGGGAAATTTGGATTTGGAAAAAACTCAGAGGAGTAATTGGGGTGTGACTAGGTTTTGGACACTTTCTAATGGACAGGGAAGCAAAAAATGAGGATTTCAGAAACGGGGTGAAGGAATGAGAAAATTTGGCAGAGAGGGACACAGAAGTAGAATTAGGAAAGGAACTCTGTGGTAAAATTTGAAGGTGATTGGGTGAAAATTGGAGTTATGGAAAACCCTAAAAATAGACAAATGTGGGATTTCTGGTCTTGGGAAGTAGAATTTAGGAATGAAATATGCAGAATGGGATTGCAGGGATGTCAGTGAAGTTTCAGGGAAAACAGTGTTGAAACAAGGGAGATATGGCCAAAAAATAGTTTTTTTTTTCTAGAAATGGATTGGCAATAGCAGCATGGAAGGGATCCACAACAGATGGATCTGCAATGGCGCAAAAGGGATCAAAAACGGCTGGATCTGAAACAACGACTGGATCTGGAACCTTTTTTTTTATTTTTAGAAATGGATTGGCAACAGCGGCACGGAAGGGATCCGCAACAGATGGATCTGCAACGATGTAGAAGGGATCAAAAATGGCTGGATTTGAAACGGCGACTGGATTTGGAATGACTTTCAGAATAGATCTAAAATGGTTGGATCTGGAGCGGAAGTGATCAGCAACAGTTCAGTTGAAAATAGATATGGACCCCAGGTATGTGCGGCTTCCTATCGGTTCAGGAGATTCACTCGACCACCAATGCTGTCTGAAGGCTTGCGTATTGTGGAAGTACCCCTCACTCCATGGCTCAGGTAAAACTAATACCTGCTTTGCCACAAACGACAGCTCTTGGTTTACCTCACGGGTGGGAACTAGTCAATCGGGTAGGGGTTGTTGCCCTTTTTGCTGGCAGGTCTTCTCAATGGGCCAGCTACTTCGGGGTTCTTGTGGTACTCCTCACAATGATTTTTAGGGCTTATGCCCAATAATTCCCACAGTTAAGCAGATAGAGATTATTCCTAGATCCGAACTTGCAACAGATGCGAAAAATAAAATTTGGCAGAAATTCCACCCAATGAGCCCAAGAAAGTGCTCTGATACTAGATGTGAAGAACCTGCAATAATTAATTAATGCAAATACATGAGATATCAGAAATAATAGAACTCAGAATCACTTTTATATTGATCATGGGCCACTTCGAGGGGGAAACCTCCTTTGAGAAAGCTCAATACAATTAACTTCACGGTGCCTTCAATGACCTCAACACACACTTATATACTAAGTCTATGCCCAATAATATGAGTCAAAACCATGGGACATATAATACTACGGGATGACTTACAAAGCATATGCATCCAATACTATGGGTCAATACTATGGGCTAATATAAACTATGGGTCAACAAATACTATGGGACGACTTACAGAGCATATGCATCCAACAACAATATACTAACATAGTAAAGAGAAGGGTTGACACGGGTTCCTAACAGCAAGGAACATGAGCAAGATAAGGACACTCAGGGGGTGTCTACGAATTCATATGGAAAAAGGTTCAAATGAATCATAACAATGGAGAGGACTAAACCTATATGCAAGGTTCCGAATATACCTGCCATGATCAAACCATATGTCAAAAAGGATAAGTAAACACGTATAAGTCAAGCTAAAAATCATGTCTCCAAGAAACATTAGTACCAAGATCATATCTAAAACATATGTAAAGAAAAATCTGATAAAGTCACTATGGTAGAAATACTTTCAACTTTACTATTATTGACTCTAGGCATAATGCAGGAACAGCTGACCAATGAAGACTCTATAGTACCAATGCCTGAGGAATTATGATCAACTTCAGGATGAAGATCAAAGTTGAAGGATGTGAAGGAATCTATCAGAATAAATTCATCATCATGAGATTTGACAATTCTAGAAGTAGAATCAAACTCAGTAGGAACACCGATTTTCGGATCTATGGGAGAGTCCAAAGACTCAACATTAGGAATATCAGACTTTAATGTCAAACCAGGGCTAGACACAACTGCGACTGGATCAAAATCCAAATGGACGACAGACTGGATCGTAGACTCATCTTGTTCAATAATATAAAGGGTGGGAAGGAAATGAGATCAATGATAGAGATCCCCCCAAGTCTGGTCATTATCATTCATGGCATCGACAATGGATTCATTCGAAGGTAAAGTACCATCGAGGCAGTCATGTGAGCAAGATGAGTCGGTTTCCCATGTGGGAAGTATAACGAGATCTTCTTCTTTTGTCCATGAAGAGGATAGATATGGCTCTGCAGTGGCTTGTTGAATCTCATGGTATGCAAGCTCAGCTGCAGATAGTGGCATAACCATTTCAATGTGCGAAATGTCTCTAGCTGGGAACTCATGGATGGTAAAATCCATGGTTCATTAAAGTACAAGATCCGAAAAGGTACATTATTTAAAGAGGATGGCGCACTATCAGAAACGGTTCCAATAAAAAAGATTGGTGCAACAAAGTCGAATGATCCCATCAAGGATGGATACAATCCTACACCAATATTCCCAATTTCCAGCTGAGAATTTTCGATCGTGGGAACAACAGTTCCCAGTGATGCTACAGAATTGGAACTAGAGAAGTCTAGATGATTGACCGTCACAATTTTTCCTTCATGAGGAAATCAAATAACTCTAAACACAAAGGACATGATCGTTCTCATTGCGTAGATCCAATTCCTACCTAGAAGAAGGTTGTAGTCGATGAGCGCATCAACCACCTCGACTTCAATAGGAACGGATTTCCCACCCAAGTGGACCTTAAGGGAAGGGAGAATACCATGCGGCCTAAATGACCAACCATGGAATGCAGTAAGCATGGTCATAGATTTTGACAAAGGAGGAGAGCTAAGAGCTTTCCAACAATCCAACAACATTGCCAAAGTGGAAGCACCTTCGTCAACCACCGTACATTTCACGAATTTTTGTAAGCACCTCACATGGACTTGAAAAGCCATGTGATAAGGCAAGTGAGGCTGGATATCAGTAGTGTAGAATTTAATGATCTTAGAAATACCTTCATCCTGGACTCCCAAAGCAGATAGAAGGGTGTTTCTCTACGAAGGGCATGCCTGTAAAACCTCAAGAGACGACATGGCACACAGAGTTTGGCCCAAATATTCTACAATGGAGTAGTTTTTGGCAGCTCAAACATTGGGATTATGCATTAAGCACTTAAGAACACCCTTCGGTATCCACAGCATAGTAATGGGATTCTCGATATGCAGAGAAAATTTAGGAGGAGGGGGCTCATTCCCCATATTCGGTTGTGGTGCACCATAATTGCGTGGACAAGTAGCAATACTAACCTTATATTTAACCATGTTCACGCATCCGTACCCACTGGCATGAAAAGAGGACTTCGAAGTTTCATTAGTCCCATAACCAGTGACAGAAGCACTTGAAGCCATGTTCTAGTGATGCGGAAGGGGATCTTTCAACACAGTTGGGCTCTATGCAAGATGCTTCAAAGCTTATTCAATTCAAGGACACAAGAGGGTAAGGTGATCTTCCCCACAAAGCTTGCAAGGGAATTTCACTTTACGTCTAGGCTCACGGTCCCCACCATATTTTCACCGTCCCGAGGAGGGTTGGTGTTCTCTTTTCTAGGAGTAATTCTATTCCTTCTATTATTCCCATTATTCCAACCCTTACGATTTTTTCTACCCTTCTTCTTTCCACCAGGTTGTTGGTTACCTTATGGGTTCGCCAACTGTATAGAATGGACATCGGACGATTGGGTGGAAGTGGGCAAGGCATGAGCCTGTACGGGGGTAGATTGGCTAATAGACAAATTTTGCATTTGATTTGTAACCAAGTCTACAGGTTGAGTACTCGTGGATCCAACAATGCCATTAGCGTGTGGTCCAGGAACAGGCTTGGGCTCATGACGTGAGCACGGTGCATCAAGAATAATATCATACAGGATACCAGACTGAGCGTAGAGTAAATATAGCTATTGTGATTTGAATATAGCTTGCTCCTCAGTCATAATGCCAGACACTGAAACATCCTTAGAGATGTAGGGAAGCAAATACTTAAGGAACCATTCCAACAAAAATTCTAGAGGAATGTTGGCTTTCACTATCCTCTTTCATCGACGCCACTCCTGAATATGATCAAATATGTGCATGGCCTTGTTTTGGCCAAAGGTATATAAAAGTTTGGTTCCAGTATCATAGCGAACCGATAGCTGAAATTAATCTAAGAAAACCAAGGCTATCCCATTAAAACCCTTGTAAGTTCCCCCAAGCAACTCGACGTACCATTTCACGGCTTCCCCCGTGAGGGTGCATTGAAATAGTCTCAAACGAATAGAGTCGTGATTTAACGAATTCGAGGAGCACCATAAGTGAAAAGCAGTAACATGATTACCCGAGTCCTCACCATTCTTCCCTTCGAACTTTGGAATGTCAGAAGGGATATTGGTAGGGACTGGAGGCCAAGTAGGATCATGACACATCGGATCATTCATGAGCTTCGAAAGATCTCCTAGATTCGAACGAGCAAGAAACGAGAGCTGCGACTGTAAATCTTGATTATGATCGCCCAAAAGAGGCTGACCTTGTGGACCTGAAAGATGATATAAACCATGACCATGACCATAGGGATGATAACCACCCCCAACTTGACCCATGTAAGGGTACGAAGGTATATCTGTGTTGTAAGCACCATAGTGAGGAGGGTTGTAATAAGGGCCAGAACTAGCTGCGTTATAAGAAGGGTTACCACCATAATTATGGGGCATATAAGTGTTATTCATAGCAGGAGCAGTCGAGTGATGACCATAAGTAAATGGTATGTTCCCACCTCCCATATTAGGAGGGACATACAGGTTAGCAAATGTAGTCGTAGTCATGGGTATATGCATAGAAGCATGTGGGTTAAATTGTGGAATATGAGCCGTGTTATGAGAAGTTTTCCCACTGAAATTAGGGGTAGTCTTGGGACATGGTCCTCCTCCAGCATGTGGATTGGATGAAGGAATATGACCAGATCCAAATTGAAATGGAGAAAAAGAGCGTGCACCTCCCCCGGAGGGAGCAGTTCCCCCAGCACCAAGGCTAGAGTTAGTTTGACTACCAGACAAAGTGGATGTAACATTCGAATTAAGACTGGGCATACCAAATGAAAAGGGATTTGTGGTCGAAGGGATTGTTGTATCATTAAGATATGGCATACCAAAACAGAAACCATGTTTGAGTGTACCATCAAATGGGTTTGACTCTAGCGGTGGGTTAGTCCCAAACATAGTAGTACTGGCATGTGGTGGTGAACCTGTCCCCCAACCACCCTCGGGAGTGGAAAGAGTGGTGTGTCCATAGACATCACTCAATGGAGTCACGGGAATTCCTCCCGTGCCAGATGGAGTAGTCATAATGTGAGATTCTTGAAACTTGTGAGGACTATCAAAAGGATCAGAGGGGATCCTTTAACGTCTTTTATAAAAAGGACGTGCTACCTCGTCAGCTGGAAGACCAGCCAAACGACGAGAACAATGGAGATGTGGATCTCACTCCACGATAACTCCGAAAAGTCAATAAATCAAAATGCCTCCTAACAACCAACTAACGATCAAATAGCACACACCTAAAGAAACTACAGCCAAATGCACACAAACATGATTGGCTCAAGGGACCTCCCGACACTACAGCTGGTATGTATCTCCTAGGAGAGGCTTGAGACTCCCAAACTATAACTGGAGGTAACAGAATCAGTTATAAGGGCTCCCAGACTTCACTACGTGCATAAGGTCAAATCCCTATACAACAACAATTGTGCTACCCAACCCCTATCTGACTCAAGATAATCGTAGATTAACCGCAACGAATGCCCTATGTGATACCTAGGTAAAGCAACTAAGGCCACCATGTATAACCAATGCTCAGGAGGACAGTCACAGGTGGGATCCGTCATATGGGGAGGGTAGCTAAGCCCAAAACACAAGAGGGTCAAATCCCCCAAGATCCCCCGTACATGAACAAATCCTGGAAATATCTCCCACGTTCAACTAGTATTGGAGGGATATCTTCGCAACCAACCTCCTGTGACCTCATGCTTAACTTTGGTTTGAGTAGAGATTCCTGAGAACATTGATGTATACCATGTGTTTCACCACTCCCTAGTCAGACACATAATGTTGGTTCAATAGTCTTCGATTATTAACTCACAATGATCTATTCCAAGACTCTAAACCTATGCTAGTTGGTGCACCCTATAAAAGAAAATCGTTTCTAATCAATTTTAAGATTAAGCATTGATTTTAAAAGGTTGTAATTCCGCAAAGGATATGATCGTGAAACTGATGATGTATAAGACTAAATGGTATGCACAATAAAAAAAAACCTAGACTCATCTATTCAATAAAAGAGGATGCCACTAATATGACAATCAATCCAACGATTCAAAATAAAATGCAATCTCTTTAAAATTTCAATGCACAAGAAAGTCCTATATGAAATCACAAGCACGCTGATGCAAAATGTTGAACATAAAGCAAATATTTTTGTATTTTCACTTATAAATGGAAGGAAAATGCAAAACAATGTTTTTGTATTTTTTCAATATAAATGGAATGAAAAAATGCAAGCAAAATCTAACTATTCAGTAAAGAAATGCAGATCATATCACACAGACAACCCAGCAAATTCCAAATAGTAAGACTCAACCAAGCTAAAGAGTTATCAAAACGAAAAGTGGTGGGAAACCAAAATCTCAATAATTAAAGAAAGAGGATTTTCTAGTCAATAATAGGGCATGGAACAGTTAGGAAACAAGCCAACTAAGACACAGGAACACTCAGAACCAACCCAACAACAACCCAAGGTCAAAAAACAAGCAATCCCAAAGTTGTACGTGACTGTTCATAGAACAGTAGCGGGTAAACGCGGGCTACAATACAAACAACAATGGGTAGATGTGGGCAAAACTAGGTTGACCCGCGTACAAGGAAAGGAAAATGAGCCCAAAAAGAGTCAAACAACCCAGAAAAAGCTAGTTTTCTAATGTAAATCCCAATGACCAATCAATGACACAGAAGCTCGACACACAGCAACTCAAAATAAGGAAAAATGCCTAAAAATACCCAAAATGGAGGTTCCTCCCCAGTGGAGTTGCCATTTCTATTACGGAGAAAAAATTCCTATGGCTCGGGGCATACCACAACAGACATATGACTACCAGAAATAAACTCAATTCCCAATGCAATGCTATATAAATGACAAAGCTAAGATAATGGAGAAAAGACCAACCTTCAACCGAATGTTTGAAGTAGATCCCCGTTGAGCTTTCAACCTCTACACTTGACTCTGCAGATTAATCTCAACAACAAATACAAGCAAGTGCATATAATATGTGAAAGTCATTAGCATAATCAATAACATGGTCCATGATATCATAAGAAAATGTAACCCAATGTAATTTAAACAACATTCACAACATCAATTGGAAGAAAAAATGAGTATTTCCATTAATAATAACAAGAAGTACATTATACAACCTCCTGCCGGCAACCAATCTGAACCAAGAACTAGGTCTCTCCACTTGTGCCTCCACCACTTCAATCCCCCACGCAATGGAAAACTCAAACTATAAAAGGAGTTTGGTAGGTGAACATAAGGAGTTCACAACAACAAGGATCAATGAGTGTAGACTCAAGTCACGGCCAAAATCCACTAGATTTATGTTGCTCTCTCTTTCTTCTCCCTTCCATACACCATAAGAGCTCAATATATAGCCTTCCAAAGGCAAGTGAAAGGTCGAATCGAGTCATTTTGGGTTATATGGAGGGCCGAAGTTCACCCTAAGACCGCTTTTTGGGAGTAAAAATAGAGTCTTTACTTTTTTTTACCATGTAACTCGATGTACACAGTCTAATTAGGTGCAGCCTGCACGTATGTTGGCTATAATGGAATAGCAAGCATATAGGAACAAAAGTATGGAAACTTGGTTCCTGGAGGGAAAATAATGGATCTGAGTCAATACAATTGATACTGAAAGCCAATCAATGTTGATGCTCACAAGGTAGAAAAATACGCTGTAATAGATATTTGAAGGGAATATCAATAATTTCAATTTTAATGTGTTTAAGTTAGAATAGCTCTTATTTGATGTCTATGAGATCGAACAACATGTGGGAGTTCCTATGGCACCATATCTACCATTGTTTTTATACAAACTTATGTAGTCATTACAACATTCTCCACTATTATGAAATGACATCATTGAAATGCATCTAAATATCAAACTACCAAAATAAATATTGTGCATGTGTAACAAACACATGCATAATGAAACCCTGGAAAAAAAAAAAATGCATCAATCAGAAATCACTAAAATTAAGGATAATTGTTAATACCTAAATATTGACACATTACCCCCTATGTAGTGGCACAATACCCCATTTATTATGGTGCATTACATATTGTTGATGTTGGATTGGGTCTATTACAAGGTCTATTAGTTGTTATTGTACCCCTTTGTATCCTATATATAGGAAGTAGACCTTTTCATTTTAGTCATCATTGTATCTTGTCTTGTCTTATGTACTTAGTACATTGTGTAAGGAGGTTCATCCCTCGAAGAGGATTGTTATTCATCTCAATTCTTCATTATTAAGTTGTGAATTACTTTCTTCCTGTGTATTTCTTCTATTTTTATTCTATATCTGGGACTTGGTTGCATAACATTTGGTATGACGGCTTTTTCCTCTGGATTGGTTTCTTCAAAATGAGTCATCTTTCCATTATCGCTATAAAAGCAATTCTACAAGGTTTAATATAGCGAGACTTAAAACCCATCTAGAAAAAAGGATGAAATAAGTTTTCTCCAATTTTTAGATCCTGATACATTACAGGTTCAGAGATATTTTCTGTAGAAGCTAGGGTTTTGGACTAGTCCAAAAAAACTAGTCTAAAACAGGTGTTCTGGGAAAAAAGTTCATATATAAGGCATGAAAGATCCAAATTTAGTGATACCTTTTGAATAATAAATAGAATGTACCACAGTATATGTGGTATGTTTTTCAACCTTGAATCTAAAATATTGTACATGTGGCAAATCGTACAATTTCTCTCTTCTCGAAAGACCAAAAATAAGAAGTTTTGGGAGATTCACAATAACATCTTATTGCTACATCCCAATTAGGTCAAACCCATGGAATTAGAAAAAGTACACATCAGGATATAACAAGATGAAGTTTCAGACCCAGAGGATCAGAAATTTCAAATTTACATCAGTTTCAAGTCGTTCATAAAATAGTCTTCCAATCAAGATTTGGAACGGTGCGCCATTTTAAATTTGAATAACTTTGAGTATAAGGATCTAATTATATTGTTAAAAATTCCACCAAAAGGAAGTGTAAAGACTCAAACTCCACTCAAATCACTATAGGATCTACCCTCGACGTATGATGAAAGGGAATACCTCTCTTTTAGAGTGTCCCAATTGGAAGATATGATTAAAGGGTCCGTGAAAAAAGTTGATTTAGTAGAGGAGAAGTTGAATAAAATGAAGGAAAATATGAAAGGTTCGGTGAGAACAATTGATTTACTCAATATAGAGAAGAATTTGTTGGGAAATATGGAAAATATTGCTAATCTCATACAAAATTCAAGGGATACTCCCACTACAGGTGATGATGTGTTCCAAGATACTTATGAGGATAAAGATAATTTCCATGTTGAGAAACATTCCATGAATAAGAATATTCCAAGAGGAAATTTTACTTGTAATGGAAGTCATCAGGGATGGTCACTGAGGGGTACCCAACTTCCCAATATTGACATGAGAAATTTTGATGGCAATGATCCAATAAATTGGATATTCCAGATGGAGCAATTCTTTGATCTACACCAGCTGACAACCTTGCAAAATGTAACTATTGCATCCTTATATTTATATCATGATCAATTTATACGGTACCAATGGCTTTGTGACTATAAAAATGACTTTACTATATATTGGTCTATATTCACAAAAGAATTGATTGCACATTATGCGGATATAAATAGCAACACATTATTTAACCAGTTGGTAAATCTCAAGCAAAAAGGCTCAATTAGTGAGAACATCAAGCAGTTTCAGAAGATAAGTCTTAGAGTGAAGAGTATTTCAGAAGAGAATTTGTTGGATCTCTTTATTGTAAATTTGAAGGATAACATCCAACACGAGGTTCGCCTTTGGTAACCTAATTCCTTGGAGCATGCATTCAGGGTGGCAAGAAAAGTTGAAAACAAAAATATGGTAACAAGGTAGTCTACAACTTACAATTATAAAGAAGTAAGTGTGGTATCAAGTCATCCAAAACCTACAAGGTTGACACCACAACAACTAGAGGAAAAAAGAGAAAAAAGGATTTGTTACAGTTGTGATAGAAAATACAGTAAGGGCCACAAGCGCACTGAGAAGAAACTATTTTACATAGATTGTAAAGCAGAGGAAGAAAATGGACAAGAAGCACCAAAAGAAAAGGAAATGTCTCAAGATGAAGAAACATAAGATACTAATTCCAAATATATTACTCCCGCCATATACTGTCATGCCTTGGCTGGAATTAGGACTCCTCAAACTTTCAAGATCGAAGGATATATCAGAAATAAAAAGGTAACAATGTTGATTGATTCTGGTAGTACTCATAATTTCATTCACTGTAAATTAGCCAAGGTTCTCAATTGCTTTGTATATCCAGCACCAAAGTTTCAAGTAATGATTGCAGATGGAGGAACTATCAAAGGCTCAGGAAAATTCCATAATACCAATCTCACTATGGGGGAATATGTATTGAATAGTCCAATGATTTCTATTCCAATGGGGGGTGTTGTTGTCTTAGGAGTTCAATGGTTACATTCATTGGGAACAATGGTTTTTAATTTTCAGAAGCTTTTCATGAAATTTCTATGCGAAGGAAAAGAATATGAGTTGAAGGGTATCACAGGGAAACCAAGTAAGGTGATAAGATCTAATGGTATGAAAAGTTTGATAAAAAAAGGGACATCAAGGTGTAATTGCACAATTATGGTCATTAGATGTTCAAACATATAAGTCTCATATTTCCGCGGATCTCCAAAAGGTGATTGATAAGAATTCCAAGGTATTTGAATATATTCCAAAATTTCTTCCACTTGTTCGAGATAATGATCATGTTATTCACTTAATTCTGGGAAGTGTTCCTCCTAACATCAGACCTTACAGATACCCCTATGGACGCACTATGGAATTATGACCCAAAATCCGATGAGAAAATACAACGACATCCGATGAAAAGGACTGTGTCATCGGATTTCACCCTCAAAATTATGAAATTTGATGAATTTTTTTTAAATTGATAGAAGGGTCGGTCGGATATCCGATGTCCCTTGGATATCCGACGACATTTGTCAAATAGTCGACGTGGTTGTCGGATATCTGACACTATATTATGCCTGCGGATGTCGGCGATCTGACACTATATTATGCATGCGGATGTCGGTTATCCGACAATATATTGTGGCCGCGGTTGTCGGATATATGACTCTATATTATGCCCGTGGTTGTCACATATCCGACATGTATTTTACAACGGTAACTATGATTAATTCATCGGATATTCGACGAACGTTTATACTTTAAAATCTATGAATTTAAAAACATTCCGACATGTTTTCTATACAAGCGATGGTTTGCGGAAATTTTTTTATTCAGCGGACTATTTTCCGTAAAAGAATACATTATTATTTGTATTGTTTTTGTGATTAAAAATAGCGAAGTGTGGAACTTGATTTTCTAAGATTGATAATATTCATTCAATCTCTTTATGAGAAAATGTCAAATAGAAATATTCCTGATCTAGACAAACAAAATCGACAATTGCTTTCTAGATTGTAGGATGGACTAAAAAAAAAGGGTGATGGGAAATGTTATTGTCCATGTAGTCAATGTAGGGGATTTAAGAGGAGAAGAATAAATATCACAACAGCTAGAAAACATTGTAGGGAACATAGACACACTGAGGGGGGACATGAATATTGTCCATTTGTAAGTTTTGCATTATATATGCTTTTATATTGATTTCTTTTGTAAATGTATGTATTATTTTAATATTTCTTATATTAACTTTTATCGATTGATGGTTTCATGTAATTATAAAGGAAATACATCCTATGGCATATCATCCGAAGGAAGTGCTTTCAAAACAAGTACCGGAGGAACATGGAGCTAAGAATAATGGAAAACAAGTTAATGATCATATTGAATAAGATGATCATACTGATAACATAGTTGAAGATGATGGTACAAATACTCTGATCCATGATTCATTTAATGTTAGAATGGATGATCATCATCATCATCATTTTGATGATATTCATGATTTACCTCTTCTTGAGAAGGCATATGAACCCCTTTATGAGGGCTCCAACACAAATCTTCTCTCTGCTATATTGTTGATAATGAACTTGAAGGTTATGAATGGTCTTTCAAACATGTCAGTCACATGGATGTTAAGGTATGTAATATATTCCATCACATAATATATATGAACTAGATTTTTATTTTTATTTGTTGTAGCATGATAGCTATATTTTTGTTACCACCGTCAAATATTTTACCTTGCACATATCGAGATTTATCTGCCATCATGAAAGAAATTGGAATGCAATATGAAGCAATTCATGCATTCCCCGATGACCATGTTATATAATATAATCAACATGAATTTGCAATAGAATGTACAGAATGTCATATCAGTAGATATCGAACAAATCAAGTAACAAAAAAGGTGCCTCACAAGGTTCTTCGTTATATTCCCATTATTCCATGTTTGCAATGACTATTCAAGTGCAAAAACATAGTGTAATTTATGGATTACCATGCACGGAACAGAATTCAAGATGACATTATTCGAATGCCTGCAAATGGGTCTGCATTTAGAGATATGGAGTAAAAATGGCCTCACTTTAAAGAAGAACCTCATAATATTAGGAGTTCTTTAGTAGCAGATGGTGTCAATCCATCTGCAAATATGATATCCGTTTACTCGGTGTGGCCTATTTTTGTTATCAACAATAACATTCATCCATGGTTGTCAATAAAGAGGGAGCAGATAATGTTGTCGATGATTGTTCCAAGTATATTGTCTCTACAACTTTTTTTTTAATGTAGTGGCATCTCATTTGTCGTATTTTGTTGCATAATGTCATATATATATTTTTTATTTTTCTCTTGTGCAATATGGTTTATATATCTAAATGCTACGTCTCATAATTATATTTTTTATATGTTCAAATCAATCAGGTAAGTACAAAGTCAAAGATATGAATGTATATATCGAACCTCTTATTGACGAGCTACTAAAGTTATGGAATGGCATCACTGTGTATGACGTATCTAGACCAATACGACAAAGGCAATTTCAATTCCATGCAATGCTTGTATGGACAATACATGATGCCCGAAGGTTAACCCATTTTTGCGGTTTGTAATTACAGGTTCCACTTTATTTGCTTTTAATTTTATGAACTAGTTAATATACTACGCATGCATGTTTTTCTAAATAATCCATTCATTTTGTATATAATTATAATTGACAGAGATATTCCATTTCTTTATGTAGGTCTTCAGACAAAGGGGAAATTTTCATGTCCAGTTTGTGGTCCTAAGATCAAATCTCGTCGTTCAATAAGATTAGGAAAGGAGGTTTTTATGAGTATAGGCACTTCCTCTCTAAGAATCACAGGTATCGAACTATTGAAAAACATTTATTCAATGGCAAGCAAGAGACTGCATTAAAACCGCAGAGAATGACACCTCACCCATGGAAGTTGCAATACAATGGAAATTGTCAAGGTACGTATGAATCATCGTATATGAAATGTTATGTATTTTTTTATTGTGTGTTGTTTACTGTAATTGACAATTGATTTTTGTAATTTATTTATAAACTACGATTCATGATAGTCGTTCATGTGATCATGAAGGCATTAATGGGCTTCCATGAGGAATGAAAATTTATCCTAGACAATTTAGTAGGTTGCCCTACTATGAGCACCTACAAGTTGTTCATCTATTTGATACAATGCATATCGGAAAGAATGTGACTGAAAAATTATGGCGAATATTGGATGGAAGGAGTGAGAAAGAAAAAATTGTCAAAATTTGCAAAGACATTCAAGAAGGCAACCATGCAATGAAAGACATTATTCAATTTCATAGAAACATAGAGAAAATTAATATAAACTCGCTTCCATGGATGTTAACAGACCAGCAAAGTAATGTTGTAAAAGAAGTCATGCGAAAAATTAAATTTCCCACTGGATTTTGTGCAAACATGAAGAATATCATAACAAAGAAAGGTGATTTTGCGGGGGTGAAAACGCATGATTGGCATGTCTTCATGAAGGTAAGTATTATGGTATGCATTTAATTATTTTTTTTTCTATTCTAGTGAATATTGTTGGTATTTTGTTTGTCTACTCTTTGTTTAAAAAATGAAATGATTTGTATATTGTTACAGTATGTTGTACCTCTCTCTCTCCCGGAAAAATTCGACAACAATGTCAAACAAGTAATATATAATCTTGGGAAATACATGAGGTAAGTAGCAATTTTTTTGCATGCACTTAGTGTTTGTTTAATTCATCGTAGACCTTATACTTTATTTTTGTGCTCTAATTCATGTTATGTAATATAATGTTTTTTTGTTAAATCTCTTGATTGGGTTTCATCACTTGTAGATGGTTGTCATCTAAATAATTCCATAAAGAATATATAAAGTATTGGAGGAGAGAAATTCCTCGTCTCATGTGTGAAATGCATAGGCATCTACCTTCGACATTTTTCAATGCGCAGGGACACTACCTCATACACTAAGTTGAGGAGATTGAATTGTGTGGACTTGTGCACTCAAGGTCCATGTGGATGGTGTTGGAATATTTAAATCCTCCTATCTATGTCATTTAATACATTGGTAGCATTAATTAATCATTTTATGATTAATTCCTATGTATTAGACTAGATAATTGCCATTTGAGCCATTTTGTGGACCACAGGGAATCTTTGGGGCGACCACAAGACTTCCTAGTGTGGACCACAAGTTTTTAAATCCAATTGGGATCATTACTAAATATTTTGGATAATATTCTGGTGAAAAATGCGCTCCACTGATTTTTACTGTTTTTTACCTAAGGGGGAAAAGCTAGTCAACTAGGGAAACTTGATTTTAGGACCACACATCCTCTATCATGTTTATTCTTTCAATTTTTGGGATTTAGCATGATTTTCCATCACACATCACCTTCAGGTCACTAATTCATAAATTAGTGATCCTTTGGAGTGACTTGGAGAACACACTTGCCACCTAGGGGGGATTTGCATAGTTTTAGTAAGTCTAATTTTATGATGATCCAAATGGGATCTTCAGCCATTCGAATCTCTGTTTTAATGTTATATATTGACATCATATTACTTTCCAAAGGTTGGCTGATGTATTTTATTGATGAGAATTAATACAATTTGTATCTATTGTGAGTAATTTTCTGTGTTCTTGACTAGTCGTGTGAGATCTTTGTGAGATTGTGTAATTTATTGATCATATCTTGGTGTCAAATGAATTTCACATGGTATAAAATCTATCAATCTATCCCTTTCTCCTTTTATTGTCTTGAAGGATCCAACCAGTCTCAAGGAGAGCACAGTAATTCATCCACATGGCGCATTCTATCATCCAGAAGGTGCAACAAACAAGCTTTGGGCACACCCAAATCACTCCAAAATTAATTTCAGAGCTTCCATGGATCAGTCACATCCAGGGTATTTTTTAAGGATTATAAAAGTATACTTAAGTATAGTATTCTAGGCGATTATTTTGGATTGAAAAAAACATAAATATAGATTTGTAGGCGAATGTTAAATATTAAACATACAATTTACGACTAAAAGTTGTAAATTTTGGCAAATATTATGATAAAAAAACATATTTTATGTAAATTTAGGTGATATTAGAGACTAAAAATGACAAAATAACGATTTTTTTTTTTTAAAAGGCCCAAAAAATAGCCAATTGGCGAAATTTCGCCCCTAAAAAATCTCCTGGTCACATCAGATCATCCTCACTCCATTCAATTATTTTGACTGGAAGGCGCATATGGAGATCATATTGAGGAGCAAAGGCCTCTAAAGGGTGACTATGGCAACTGAAGCTGAACCAACCTCAGCAGTTGAGAAATCAAAGTGGCATAATCGAAGAGATGAAGCTTATGGGATGCTATGTCTCACTACATACATGGATATTCTATTCCATCTCAATGGTCTTACCTCTCCCAATGAATTTTTTCTAAAGATTTAAGAATCGTTCTGAAAGACTTATGAATTAAGAGGCCACCAACTGGATAATGCACTAGTTTCATTGAGTCCACGGAATTTTGATAACCTACTGGATTTCTTCTCCAAATTCAAATCACTTGTGTTGCAGTTGAAGCAATGTGGTATTGAAAAAAGGGATGAGCAATTAGTCTTGTCCATTCTCTCCAAACATCGCCCTGACTACTCAGTCTTTGTTTCGACCTTCCATTCCACAAGGAAGGCAATTAAAAATTGGAAGAGCCCGACACTTTCAGAATTCATGGAGTCTTTGACACAAGAACAAGACAAAGTGGTCTTGATGGGAGCCATTAAAAATACATCCAAATACCACTGTCTCAATGTTGGAGATTCAAAGGGTTTGAAAGGGAAGAAGAAAGGCAATTTCAAGAATCCCACTAATCAGAGAAAAGAAAAGCAGAAAGTTTATGAAGACTCTTCAAATTTCAAGAGCAATCCAAATAGAAAGAATGAGAGGACAAAGTGCAATTATTGCAGCAAGGGATTTCATCCTGAAAGCTCTTGCATGAATAAAACCATTGACCAAATGGATCAACTCCTGGAGAAGGCCAACATTCCTCTTCCAGAGAGCGCAAGGAGGAAGGAGGACAAAATTATGATGATAAGGAGAGAGTACATGCACTGATGGCAAGCACATCCAAGACTACCTCATTCATTATTGACTCTGGAGATTCAAGACACATGGTGTCTACAAGTAATTTTTTTTACTTCACTTGACTCTTCAAGTGGTCCAAATATTGTATTGGGTAACAATTTTGAAACTTCTAGCAAAGGAAAAGGTAGCATAGCTCTCGAGTTTGGTTCATTCAATAATGTCTTGTATGTTCCTGGACTTGCTGCAAACCTATTGTTAGTCTATTAGATGACCCACACAGGTATTCCCAAGAAGGTAACCTTCACCCCAAATGATGTTGAGATATCTGAAATGTCAACAGGTCCAATTGTTGCATTAGGAACTGCTAACCATAGCTCTAGAATCTACAAGTTTTCTTACCGTGTGCCATATCCCTCACCTTCTGCTCTTTTAACCCATGCCAATGAGTCAAGCAAATTATGGCATTAAATATTTGTCCATCTAAACTATAAATATAATTCCCAACTTCATGAGAAAGAAATGGTCATAGGGCTGGCCAATATCAGATTTTCCAAAGGTGTCTGTCAATCTTGCATCCTAGGAAAACACCCTGAGCATAAGTATGGGAGATCCAAAACTGAGAGAACCTATGCACCATTGGATATTATTCACACTGATATATCAGATCCATTCCCCCATGAGTCTTTGAACCATGCCAAATACATACTCACTTTCATAGATGACTTTAGCAGGTATTGTTGGATTTATTTCGTCAAGCTAAAATTTGAATTTTTTGGTCTATTCAAGTTATTCAAAGCCTCAATTGAGAACCTGTATGGTAGACATATAAAAATTATCATATCTAATAATGGTGGTGAGTATATCAAATTAGAGTTTCATCAATTTTGTGCCTCTTCAGGCATTCAGATGCAACACACAGTTCCATATACACCTCAACGGAATGGGGTTGCTGAGAGGAAAACAGGTCTCTTAAGGAGATGGCCACATGTATTCTCGAGGAAAATTCATTGTCTCCCAAGCTATGGGATGAGGCAATAAATTGTGCCACATATATTCAGAATAGAGTGCCACACATAGCTCTCAAAGGTATCACTCCTTTTGAGGCTTGGACAAGGCACAAACCTGATATCTCTCATTTTAGGATTTTTGGCTCAAAGGATTGGGCTAGGATTCCACTTGAGAAGAGAAGGGCTATGCAGCCCCAAATCCAACCATGTATTTTTTTGGATATTCATAGGACTCCAAAGGTTATAATTTGTTGAACATGGGCACTCAAAAATCCTTCATAGAAATAATTGTTCAGTTCGCAGAAGAGCCCTCTTAGAATGTTGAAATTGGAGAACCATCTTCACCACCACCTGAAGAAGTAAGTGATGCTGCTATTGAAATTTTTTATTCTGATAATTTTGATGATGAGGACCATTTTATTGAAGATTCTAATTCACCAAAAAAGCCTAAATGGGCTTCTAAGACTTTGCAAACAGCAAGTGAACTACTGGGAAATCCTCAGGACACAAGGAGGACTAGATCACAATTTGAGACTGCTCTCAATGTGAATGACCCCTACCTATCTGAGAGATGTTATATGATGATGGATTCTGATCCTCAGACATATTAGGAAGCCTCACATGACCCAATATGGCAGTATTCCATGGATGAGGAGTTTCAGTCATTGCAGAAGAATGAAACATGGGAGATAGTCAAGCTCCCCACAAGAAGGAAATTGGTAAGGTTTAAGTGGATCTACAAAAAAAGGTGTGCATCTGATCTACTTTTGCACCAGTTGCAAAGAAGGATTCGATAAGACTAGTTCTGGCAATTTCTGTGTCCAAGCGCTGGAAAGTGCACCATATGGATGTCAAGAGTGTATTCCTCCATGGGGATGTTGAGGAGGATATTTATATGCAGTAGACAGAAGTTTATCCATATGATCCTAACTATGTGTGCAGGTTGAGTAAGTCCTTATATGGGCTTAAGAAAGCCCCCAGGGCTTGGTATGCCAAAATGGACAACTTTCTCTTGTCACAATCTTATGTTCAATGCAA
The DNA here is from genome assembly GCA_027924585.1 of Larix kaempferi. Lineage (NCBI taxonomy): Eukaryota > Viridiplantae > Streptophyta > Pinopsida > Pinales > Pinaceae > Larix > Larix kaempferi. The sequence continues at coordinate 35,748,997 of BSBM01000205.1, forward strand.
ATCTGATCTTAATGTTTATATGAAGTTGATTGATGGTTCACTATTGATTATAGTGTTGTATTTTGATGATTTTATAATCACAGGTAGCTCTACTCATCAAATAGCTTCATTGAAGACTGCTTTGCATCAAGCTTTTTCCATGAGTGACTTGGGAATTCTTAAGCAATTTTTGGGGCTTGAAATTTCTCAAACAGAGAATGGAACAAAGGTATCTCAGTACAAATATGCATCTAATCTATTAAATAATTTCAATATGGATGATTGAAATCCTTCAAAGACTCCATTCATTTCAAGAGTGAGACTTGAAGAAGCAAAATCCACACCCTTGGTTGACAACACCTTGTATAGACAGCTTGTTGGCAGCTTGCTCTACTTGACTCACACTTGACCTGATCTTGCTTATGCTGTGAGTGTGGCATAAAGATACATGGAGCATCCACATGAGCTCCATTGGAGGGCTGCAAAAATAATTTTGCACTATGTGTAAGGAACCAAGACAGATGGGATCCACTATGCTGTAGATTCTAGCCTAGATCTTCTTGGCTTTACTGATTCAGATTGGGCTGGTGATAGCCTTGACAGAAAATCTACATCTGTATTTGTATTCATGCTTGGAGGTGGTCATGTTTTCTGGTCTAGAAAGAAACAGAGTGCCATAGCACTATCTTCAGCAGAGGTCGAGTACAAAGGAACTGTGAATGTTGTTGCTCAGTCTGTGTGGTTGCAGGGTATTCTTTTAGAGTTTGAGATTGCCTTTAGTACTCCTACTGTCATCTTTTGTTACAATTAGAGTGCTATAAGGGTCTCAAGTCATCCAGTACAAAGACAGAGGACCAAGCATATTGAGATACATATGCACTGCATAAGAGGTTTAGTGTATGACCAAATCATTGATTTGCAGTATTGCCCAACAGGTGAGCAAATTGCAGACATCTTCACCAAATATTTTACTGAGAATACATTCAAGTATATTAGATCACTGCTTAAGATGGATGAAAATGTGGTGGAGTGAAGGATTGATCATAAATCTTTCAATTTTGATATGTCCATTTTTTGAGGGAAGGTTTTTCCCATGATGTTTTCCTTCTTTCCTTGTTTTGTGGACCGGCAGTATTGTACAGGGTGACCAAGTCTTGTTACTATGCCCTTAGTATTTCTATTTTCTGATATTTAGAACATAAATTCATATTTATGGGGGGTGTGTTGGAATATTTAAATCCTCCTATCTATTTCATTTAATACATTGGTAGCATTAATTAATCATTTTATGATTAATTCCTATGTATTAAACTAGATAATTTCCATTTGAGCCATTGTGTGGACCAAAAGGCATATTTGGTGGGACCACAAGACTCCTAGTGTGTACCACAAGTTTATAAAGCCACTTGGGTGCATTCCTAAATATTCTGGATAAGATTCTGGTGAAAAATGCGCTCCACTGATTTTTACTGCTTTTTACTTAAGGGGGGAAAGCTAGTCAACTAGGGAAACTTGATTTTAGGACCACACATCCTCTATGATTTATCTTCTTTCCATTTGTTGGATTTATCATTTTTTCCATCACACATCACCTTCAGGTCACTAATTCAGAAATTTGTGAGCCTTTGGAGTGACTTGGAGAACACACTTGCCACCTAGGGGGGATTTGCATAGTTTTAGTAAGTCTGATTTTATGATGATCCAAATGGAATATTCATCCATTCAAATCTCTGTTTTAATGTTATATATTGATAGCCTATTACTTTCCAAATGTTGGCTGATGTATTTTATTCATGAGATTTAATACAATTTGTATCTATTATGAGTAATTTTATGTGTTCTTGACTAGTTGTGTGAGATCTTTGTGAGAGTGTGTAATTTATTGATCAAATGTTGGTGTGAAATGAATTTCACAGATGGTTGAGAGGCACTCGAAATTTATGAAGATTTTGGTTAGACAACGAGCACATGTTGAGGGTTCTATGATGGAGCGATATATGATATACCAAAACATGTTGTATATTAGTGAATATCTTCCTAAATTAGAGTCAAAGCTCAATTTGCATCGCATTTGTGATCCAGACTCCAATAAAAATTTTGAAGGGGAGTACCTGAAGGGGAAAGGTGGATCGAGGAATGTGAAAGGTAATATAACACTTTTGACTATTGATTTTTATGTATATATATCATACATATTCTATTTTTATATTCAATATATTGGATCAATTTAGAGCGTAATATTGTTGTAAAATTAGTCACAGTAGATCTAATGAACAAGTAAATCAATCACAACAGATGAACATAGAAAATATGGTGTAAAACTATGCAAAACATGCATCAGTGCTCAATATCCCAGTAAGGGTGAATAATTACAATACAATACAGTAACAATAACTGAGCAATTCAAATTGCCTAAAGAGGTCATTCAAATCACTGAATGGAGTAGCTTGACTCCAACTAGGATTCTTCATCATCAATCAGTGGTGGTCATCAATGCACAAGAACCAGTCATCCAGGTGTCAAGCTGAGTCTAACTGAGTGTGTCATGTGTAACTGAAGTGTGTAGCACTGATATAGGGAAGTGGGCTCAGTGGAGGGCGCATGGGAGGCTAACTGAAGTCAGAACAAGTCATCTAGTCAATCTGGAGGTCCAACAGAAGTGAAACAGTCAGTCAGGAGTGAAACTAGCCTGAAATCAGGGAGAATCGAAGCTAACTGAGTGTACCTTAAGTGGAACTGCAGTGGTAGTTGAAGAAGTGTGCCCTTCTATGGCAGTAGGTGAGAAGTGGGTGCCTTCCTAACTAGGAGGGCTAAAGCTCTGAAGTAAGTGGCTCCCGGGTGCTAGAATAAGGTGGCTAAGGTGCTGGAGGCATCAACCTGGTGACTGGGATGCATGCAAACCCTAATTGCATGCAAGATCATGAAAAAGATGATGTGGATATCCGAACACCCCCCCTCAAGATAGACTATGATGTGCAAAAAATAATGTGGGGCCCTAGTAACTAAGACCAAAGGTCACCCCAATACAATAATCCAAAAAATGTTGAAAATAAACTAAGTGAGGAAAGAGGGAAAACCCAATGGGAAGAAAGCCCCCCCTCAAGCTAAAGCATAATAATGGATCAATCTATCTCCACCATGATGGAACTCACCCCCAACAGTGAACGAAGGTAAGAGAACTTCTTCTCAGTGAAGCTCTTGGTGAAGATGTCTGCAATTTGCTCATCAGTAGGGCAATATTGCAGAATGATGGTGCGATCATGCACCAACTGTCGAATGTAATGCGTATGAATCTCAATGTGTTTGGTCCTCTGCTGCTGAACTGGATCTGTGGAGATCTTGACAGCACTTTGATTGTCACAAAATAGGACAGTCGAAGTAGTGCCACCAAAACCAAACTCGAAAAGAATACCCTGCAACCAAACTGCCTGTATGCAGGCATTGACAGCCCCTCAATACTCTGCCTCTGCTGAAGAAAGTGCAATGGCTGCTTGATTTTTGCTAGACCAACAAATAGCACCATGACCAATCATGAAAACATAACTGTAAGTTGACTTCAGATCAATGCTATCACCTGCCCAATCTGAATCAGTAAAACCAATGAAATCAAGCTCAGAATTTGCAGCATGATGTATGCCAAAATGTTTTGTACCTTGCACATACTGCAAGATCCGCTTGGCTTCCCGCCAATGAAGCTCATGGGGATGCTGCATATACCTTGACATGACACTCACAGCATATAAAATATCAGGCCTTGAGTGTGTCAAATAAAGTAGTGAACCAATCAACTGTCGATACATACTGCAATCTGCAAGCGGTGTAGAATCTCCCTCCTCAAGACTGATTCCTGAGAGGAATGGGAATGGGGCTGCCTTACATTCAGCCATATTAAACTTCAATAATAGGTCAGAAGCATATTTTTGCTGAGATATAGTGATCCCATCAAAATTTTGAGCTATCTCCAAGCCCAAAAAAGTGACTCAGCAAGCCCCAATCGATCAGGTCAAAAGCTAGATTTAAGGCAGTTTTTAGCTTGTTTATTGAAGTAAGAGTGCTACCAGTAATGAGAAGATCATCAACATAAAGTACAATAACCAAAAAATTACCTTTAACTCGCTGAAGATACACATTCAGATCATATTTGCATCTTCAGAAATTCTGAGAAAGAAGGAAGGAGTCCATCTTTGCGTACCAAGCTCTTGGGGCCTGTTTTAACCCATACAAAGATTTCTTCAATCTGCAAACTAATGATGGATCTGATGTGTAGCCCTCTGGATGATACATATATACCTCTTCAGCAAGGTCTCCATGTAGAAATTCACTCTTCACATCCATGTGGTGCACTTCCCAATGCTTGGATGCGGAAATAGCCAAAACAATGCAGATGGAATCCATCTTTGCAACCGGTGCAAAGGTTTCAGTGTAGTCCACTCCTTGGACTTGGGAGAAACATTTTTCCACCAACCTTGCTTTGTATTTTCTGATAGATCCATCAGCAACAACTTTCGTGTGGTAGACCCATTTACACTTTACTAATTTTCTTTCAGGTGGAAGAGAAACTAGCTCCCATGTGTTGTTCTTTTGAAGAGAACTGTACTCTTCATCCATGGCACTTTGCCATCTCCGATCTCGGTGGGAAGAATAGTATGATGTGGGATATGAAACAGACATCAAATAAAAAATCTCAGGAATTAATGGATCAGCAATAGAAAGATCCATACCTGCTCTTCGAAAGTCTGCTCTTGTTCGTCTCGGATCAACAGGATTTCCAAGGTTCGAACCAGCAAATTGGAGAGTGTTTTGGGCCCACTTTGGTAACTGAGGAGGATCATAATGGTCGGATTCCAAACCTAATATGTCATGATCATCATGTGCTGCTAAAATATTATAAATATTAGAACTCATACCTTCATTATCGCTGCACGGATCTTCTTCTGGTGAAGGCGGTGAATCGACAGTCTCTTCCTCAACTAGTTGCAATTCTTGAAGCGGTTCTTCAAATTGCACACTGCGCTCTATGAATATCTTTTTAGATCTGATATCTATGAGTTTATATGCTTTTGATTCTTCCCCATATCCTATCAGTATGCACTCAATACTTTGTGGATCCAAAGCTTGTCTCTTCTTGGAAGGAATTCTAGCCCATGCAGTAGAGCCAAAAACTCTCAAATTTGACACATCCGGTTTGTGACCAAAGAATGCTTCGAAAGGAGTCATACCTTTCACGGATGAATGTGGAACATGGTTCTGTATGTATGCAGCAACATTGATTGCTTCAGCCCAAATATTTTCATCCAAACCTTTTGATTCAATCATGCATGTAGCCATCTCTTTTAGTGACCGATTTTTCCTTTCCGCTACACCATTCTGCTGGGGTGTGTAGGGAACTGTATGTTGGATCTGAATTCCGCTTTGGGCACGAAGTTGTAGAAACTCAACCTTGATATATTATCCACCATTATCATATCTAAGAACATTGATCTTGCTCTCAGTGGCGGGTCTCAACAGAAGCCTTAAAATCCTTGAATTTTCCAAGCACTTCTGACTTGTTTTTTAGAAAGAATACCCATGTAAAGCGGGAAAAATCATCAATAAATGTCAAAACATAACTTGAACCATGTAATGATGTATGGGGTAGAGGACCACTGATATCATAATGTATCAACCCCAAAACTGTAGAAGCTCTACTAGCTTTTCCACGGTCGAATCTGTGCTCGGGGTGCTTCCCAATAATGCAACCAATGCATATTCCCTTCGAGGAACAGAGTTGTGGAAGACCATCTACCATGGAATTGTTTGATAGCAGTAGTAAATACTTATAATTAAGATGTACAAATCTTTTATGCCAAAGCCTACTAACCTCATTACCATGTGTGCGAAGAGCAGTGGGCTTTGCAAGCGGAATAAAGTGTGAAAACTCATAGCATTTTGCAGTGTGGTTTGCCTTTCCGACTGCAACAAGTCTTCCACTTTTGATATCAGAAATTTCAACTGTATTAGGGCTGAATGTTACTTGATTTGGTCCACCAGTGTGTGTCATTTGATACACAGAAATAATATTTGAAGCCAAGGAAGGCACATAGAGAACATTCTGAAAGCTTCCATGATCTACATGAATCATACCTTTGCCCTTTGAAGAAATTTTTGAGTCATCTCCCAAATGGATGGGGATGGAGCTGTTTGGATCGAATGAAGAAAAAGAATCAATATTTGCAGCCATATGATTCGATGCACCCGAATCTATCAAGAGAGTAGTGGGCTTCGAAACAATTGCCATGAGTGCTTGTCCTCTTTCATGATCATCATTCCTATCCTTCTTCTTTGCACCGTCAAGAAGAGTTATGTTGTTCTTTTCCAAAAGGAGGGCCATTTGATCTATATTTTTCTTCATACATGAACTTTCGGGATGAAAGCCACGGTTGCAATAAGTACATTTAGATTTTTGGTTACCTTCTTTTCCCTTTTTCTTGAACTTTGAACTGGATGGTGCATCCGTCTGTTTGCCTTTCTCTCTTTGCATATGAGGTTCGAATTTGGGCTTCTCCTTCTTTTTCTTTCCTTTACCATTCGAGATCTTGGGTCCTTGAACATATAGGGCTGAATCTTTGGAGCTTATGGACCCCATTTGAATCAACTTGTCATGCTCTTTTATGACGGACTCAATGAAGGCATTCAAGGTAGGCATCTTCCAATTCGGGGTAGTTAGCCGACCAGAATTGAAAGTAGAGACAAATACCGAATAATCTTTACCAAGCTTGCTGAGAATGGAGAGGATCAATTATTTACCCTCTTTGATAAATCCACTATTCTTCAACTGCAAGTTCAAGTTCTTGAATTTTGTGAAGAATTCATTAATGGTCTCAAAATTTTCAGGACTAAGGGCAATCAATTCATTCTCTAATTGAAAAGCCCTAAGCTCGTCCTGCTTGCCAAACAGTGTTTCAAGTTGCTCCCATATAGCTTTTGGAGTCTTCAATCCGCTGAGATGGAAGTGAAGATCTTTGGAGATGGAGAGACAAAGAAGACCATAAGCTTCATCAAGCTTGTTGTACTGTTTGGTTCTATCTGACAAGTTATTTGGCTCCAATTCAACACCAAGAGTGACTCGGTAGTAACCTTTTGAACGTAATATGATCTCCATATCATCTTTCCAATCAAAATAATTGAATGGGGTGAGGATAGGCTTTGAAGAAGAGTATTCCATTGCTAGGAGCGAGTGCACACTGATGTAGAGAAGCTTGCAAGGGCAGAGTAGTGAGTGCAAATGATGGATACAATAACCTGCAAATCACAATAAACCAAGAACAATGAGGTCGAACAATCCACCCTTTTAGAGTTGCATCACACCTGGGATTGGAGATCAAACAATGTTGAATGGGTCCAATGTATCAGATCCAGGATTTATGTGGAAACTCAAGCTTCTGGAGTGGTATTGGATGTATTTTCAAGCTTTGCATGCACAGGAGCGAATGCCCTTGAGATCTTTCATGCCAAAACTTTTTGCAATTTTTGAGCAATTCACTCAAATCTTCTTATAGAAACACCTGTAGAAAAGAGATCTTGTCCCTGCAATGGCTCTGATACCATGTAAAATTAGTCACAGCATATCTAATGAACAAGAAAATCAATCACAACAGATGAACATAGAAAATATGGTGTAAAACTGTGTAAAACATGCATCAGTGCTCAATATCCCAGTAAGGGTGAATAATTACAATACAATACAATAACAATAACTGAGCAATTCGAATTGCCTAAGGAGGTCATTCGAATCACTGAATGGAGTAGCTTGACTCCAACTAGGAGTCCTCATCATCAATCAGTGGTGGTCATCAATGCACAAGAACCAGTCATCCAGGTGTCAAGCTGAGTCTAACTGAGTGTGTCATGTGTAACTGAAGTGTGTAGCACTGATATAGGGAAGTGGGCTCAATAAAGGGTGCATGGGAGGCTAACTGAAGTCAGAACAAGTCATCTAGCCAATCTGGAGGTCCAACGGAAGTGAAACAGTCAGTCGGGAGTGAAACTAGCGTAAAATCAGGGAGAATCGGAGCTAACTGAGTGTAACTGAAGTGGAACTGCAGTGGTAGGTGAAGAAGTGTGCCCTTCTCTGGCAGTAGGTGAGAAGTGGGTGCCTTCCTGACTAGGAGGGATAAAACGCTGAAGTAAGTGGCTCCTGGGTGCTAGAATAAGGTGGCTAAGGTGCTGGAGGCATCAACCTGGTGACTGGGATGCATGCAAAGTGCATGCAAACCCTAATTGCATGCAAGATCTTGAAAAAAGATGATGTGGATATCTGAACAATTGTAACATCCCGTAAATACCAAAATAATTTTTTTTTATAATAACAATAATTATAAAAATTATTTAATGTGGAACATATAAACTAAATTAAAATCATCACTAAGATAATTTAATGACAATGACACGTCATCATCCTCAAATAACATGGCTATAATTTCTACTTTAGGTATAAATGGATGTTAATCCTCTTTAACGAAAGATCTTTGTATGCCTACGTAAACAAGTACAATTTACAAATTTGTTTAATTTCTTGGTTAATATTACATGTTGATACAGTTCGTACTGCTTTAATATTCTTGATGGATTGCTGACGGTTTGTTTGTTTGTTAACAAAGGGGTCCTATGAGGCACCCTGGAGCTTACTTAGTTGCAAAAGCTAAGGCATTTGAAAATGTTTCTATGTGCAGACCGCAGGTAAGAGATCTATCAGACTGCATAGTATTTAGAGTACTTGTGTTTTTCAATTCAACGTCAATGTAAAATGTTAAGTACTTCTCTGCGACACCAGTGATTGGAGGTATGGATACTTGTTTCTAAATCTAGTTTGTAAGCTAGCTTTCAAAAACTCTTCAGTGCTATGAAAACACGTCATCAATTGATTGTTATAATGCTATTTAATAATATCATAAGACTCTGGTCTTTGTCATGAACATCTTTGAATTTATTATTAACTAAGCATCTACAGAACTTGGATTATTCTAATCCTAAATTCATTATTTGATTATCAACAATCTAATAATGTATTTGAATAGCCTAGTGACTAGTGTTAAGAAATCGACATTGTAATTTATAATGTCATCACTTAGAATATGCCCTTGGCATCACTTTTATTCATATAATTATATGGTTAGTTCTATTCTATAGTTACTATGCATTTACATACTACAATGACATGTAGTTCAAATATATACGATGCCTAACTTTGAACTATATGGATTATGCACATAAAATACAATGATATGATTGTTAATTTGCAATGATATGTTTAAAATAAACAATGATATAATTTTTAATATGCAATCCTATCTATATGTTTGCAATGTCGGACTTTACCATATGCCAAACTTTGATCACGGTGCAATATGGTATCACCAACATTATATCAAACATAATATTACAAAAGCTCTTGTCCTAAGTATGACTATCATAAGCTTTGAATTCACCCAAGCCTCATGAATGAAATGCTGAGTTGATGTGCATTAAATGGTCAATTGACAGGTTGACAGAGTTACGATCAAGTATTAAATGTTATGACCAAACTCAATGATGAGAAGCCTAGTTTTCAAACCACGTAGATCACCCATGTGAACTTTGATCGATAGCACAACTAATAGTTCTAGCTGGCAAGGCTATTGTAACGTCTCTCCTTTACGTTGCACACAGTGACGTTTACTTGGCAGGCGGTGTTGGCACTGATGTGGTTGATGTGGTTGATGTAATTAATGGTGCATTAATGCAGTGTTGCTCAGCTTTCCATGAAGCATCATTGGCGTCCTTAAGCTCGTTGATCTACTCAAATCTCGACCGTTGATGTTGTTACCCTAAACCTCATTGTATGTAATGTGTTGCAAACTTCCCAGTCTTCATTGTTACACTAGGGTGTGGCCGACAGGCTACCAAAAAAAAGGGTTTGAAGAGTGTAACTCTCAGAGTTTCGATCATACGACCGATGAGTGGTAGTTTCTAAATAGTAATAGGCTTTTAGCCTTCTTCACTTGAGCCATGACACTGAGATAGTGACGAGGTTTTCTTAATCCAATGTAGCATAAGTTTTCAAACAAGGTTCAATTCTCTTCGGTTGATAATGGTCAGCTAAGACATCTTTAGGGTTGCTGTCAAATGTAACTTGCTTCATTGTTTTAATGATATAGTTGTTCAATACTCTGAAGCATCGAAAATTTAAGGGTAAGTGTTATGAAACTGCAGCATGATACTGTAATACTTGATTTGGTCTTTGCAACAAAAATTCTTGTTTTAACCTTTCACGATGTGTTTTTTGGCAGGTCCCCACAATCGTTTGAGACTTGTGAACAAAGAGGTTTGGAGAAAGGAATGTTGCTATGACTTCCTGGTAAGCTCCGGTGGTTTCTCAAAACCTTGTAGGTGCCTTTGATGGTGTTTCCTATGTGCAGAGAGTTGGAATCCTTCGTCTTGTTTCAGCAAAAATTTTAAGTTTGTCTTGTTTTGATTCAAATGTACAGAGGGTAACCTCTCAGTCTTTTAAGTGGTCACTTGGCTATTTGATACCTAGCTGTATAGTTGATGAGAACTTGTTTCTCGTTTTTGTGTTGCTACAGTTCAGGGTAAAACCATGTGTAGTTTAGTTGTTCCACGACCTCAGCTTAATGTTTTAGAGAGGAATAGGGTGACTCTTTGGAAAGTTGGGAACCTTGTAAGGCCGAACTGTAATTCTCTGTAATGAATTTTTACAAGGAAACTAAAAATCGGGGTTTCTTTTATATTTAAATGATGGCTTGATTTCTTTGCAATGGACAATTATGTTTTTAAATCATGGGTAATAAACTGTGTAAACATTGATAATGCATGTCGAGACCCGATGGTCGACTATAGAATTGTTTCTATACCCCAGTTTCGTTGTTTTCTACACAAGTTTTGAAAAGTTGAAGAGATAGTTTGACTGTTGTATGTATTTGGAAATGGTTATGCCTCCATGATTCTAGTTTTGCTTCACAAAAGAAACCCTACTTGTACCTTCCGAATACTATCTGATTTGTACTAATTTTTGTATTGTATCAAAAGGTTTCACTAAAGTATGAGGGTTTTTACTAGGGTTAAGAGAAAGAAAAGTTTAGGATTTTCCATACAAGACTTCAGCAGAATAGTGAAGGACTGTATAAATAATTCTGGGTTTGGGAATAAAAACAAATGGGTTACTTTGATACTATTTGTGAATTTCGATATTGAAACAAAGTATAAGTAATGTAAAATATGATAAGAATATTTGTATTAGATTGATACAAAACTAGTTATTGAAAATACAGTTGTATTGAAAACAATCTATGACATATATGAGAAAAGTGAAGAGTGTTTACTCATAACATAAATTGTATGGAAATAAATTGCAGCTACTATATTTCATGAAATTTGAAATGCTAGAAAATCATTAAATGTATAGTATGGAAATGTATAATATTTCTATCTTAGATAAATGTAGTTGAAATGAAATCTATAGTTATGTGCATAAGTAAAGTATGTATAATGTCAAGAAATCTATACAGTGACTAGTTTCTGCAGTTGTTAAATCTTGAAACTGCTATTACTTGGAAATCATAAAATGTTTAATTTGATCATATTTACTTGCTATTTTAAATGAATAGGGTTAAAAGAAAAGCATATGAATGTATAGAAAATAGACTAGGTCTTTCCTTTATGAAATCAAAAAGATTCTCTATTACCGTCAATGCTATATAGTAAATTCATACTATGATTAGATATAGGACATAATTGTAATCATAGCACTACTGTAATTGTTTTGTCTAATCAATGGCAATCTTCCTATCTCTCATCTATCATTTAATTTGCTTCTTTATACTAGAGTATGATGCAAATAACAGCATGTGGAAAAATATAGAGATGATTATCTAATCATATTTTTAACAAAGCTTTATCATTCAGACTTAAACAAAGATCAGAAATAATTATATTTACAAACAGAGTGTGATAGTTTAACTAAACATAATTATTAAACTATAAACAAAATAGGAAACAACAAAAGTTGGTTAATCTGTAGGGAAACAAACAGCCTAAGGAGCCTATTCCAGCCAACCAATTCCTGAAGAGAGTCGAGTTACTTTCCTTAGGACCCCCAAGCCTGTTATCTGAACCACTAGGAGGAAGAAACTTAGAAGCTTAGGACCTCAACTTGTATTAGTAATAGTTATCTAGTCTTAAAGACTTAGCAGTCAAAGGGACTTGCACCAACACCTTTGGTTCTCCTTCTCAAAATAATTTGTAGACTTACAATGCACTCACACAGCCTCCCTATTCGAATCTCTCAGTCATCACCTGATGCACATGAGGAATATTTCTACAGAAAATATTGCGTAAGAGCTTCCTGCTCAATTCGAATTTTCCTTATGTAGGCTGCCTAGGCCTTTTAGTTGTTAAATGGTCATTAAATGAGTTTCCTGCTCACTCCCTCCACCTGGGGGATAATGCCACATTTGTAGCGTTAGTTGTCCCATAACCAACAGCTAGTGGTGAAGTGCAATTACTGCCATCTGTCCCATACCTTCTAACAGCTTCCATTCCTCCTAGTGGGTCAGTGAACACTCATTTAACAGTTCCCTTGGGTGTTTGTCTCCTACTTTAATTTATTAAATAATAATAATTCAGTAATTACATTCATCCTTGACCAAACTTGGTCATAATTACAAAACTTTGTAATTAAAATTTAACATAAAGTATTTTGCCAATAAAATAATAATTTTAGAATTTGGGTAGGTGACAAATATACTTTGTTAAGTGAATATACATTTGTATTGAATTTTAATTTTATTGTCATCAAACAATTAGTCGAGAGTGGGATGCAATTCATTTATACATCGCAAACAATCTTGATTGGATGAAGGTATGGATTGAACAATGTGAACAATCTGGTCATGGAATATCATGGGAAAGTGTGGCTTCATTGGTTAAAGCAGCACATCGCAATGGAGATACCAATCTAACATAAAGGGGAATTGATTTAGCATATCGTTTAAAAGATAAGAAGGAAAGTATATTAATCAATCACACTATTTATTTTTTTTGCAAACATATTGTCAATGTACATGCTGATTTTTTTCCCTGTATGGAATTATAAACATGCACTTAATCATAAATATTGGATCATTATGTAATCTTTTTCTTGTATGGCTTATTGTAGGTAAAAAACCATAAGGCTATGTGGTGCAATGGCTATAGATATCGCATCAAAAAGTTGGATGAACCAAAGAAAATATCAGATTGTGGGATATCTACAGTCTTTAAGGTGACAAATGTTTCCTCTAGAAGTGACAGACATCCAGAACTCTCTAAAAATCAATATTATGGGTATCTGGAAGACATTCTTCAGTGTGACTTTAACTCCTTAAAGGTATTTCTATTCATTGTCAAATGGTACAAGTGTCGATTGAATCAACGTGATCCCGATAAAACAATTATTGAACATGATAATGGATTTACCAATGTAAATACAAGGTTGTTTGAGCCAGGAACA